>JAHKBH010000753.1:0-11562 GCA_019049505.1 Pachyrhynchus sulphureomaculatus
TCAAACGCTCTAAACAAATCGGTGAAGACACTAACCTGACAGCTATAGTCAATAACACTTGACAAAACCTATGAAAAAACACTACTTGATCTTCCCATTAAAAAGCTGTACTGTTAAAAAATTCTACCTATTTAATAATCATACATTTCCAAAACTTTGGAAAACCAAAAAATTGATGAGACAGGTCTATAGTTACAAGTATGTGGCTTAGATCATTTACTAGTTTAGTAGCTGCAATTGTTAAATAAAGATGTTGCATTTACTTACATGGATAAGCTAGATTATCACTTTTTGGTCTAGCAAACACAGGAGGTTGCTCCCCAAAGGTCACGATCATTACTTGTATTAAACCCAGCAAATCAGATCCATCCTATAACATTAATATATTAATTATTCTCATTTTACAAAAGCATCAAGTTATAAAAAATATTCAAAAATGTCTATTATACTTTCAAATTCATTATTCATATCTGTCATTCAGCTTTTTAAGTGTATTTTAAAATAGGCTATAGTAGTATTACAGTCTGTCAAGTAAGAATATGACAGCTCGTATTCTTGAAAAAATATGTTTCAAGAACATCTTTTGCTACCACTGTATTCTTTGGTGTGCTAACAACGGCGCAATTACCTTAGTAAGTTGTCCAATCGCCTCCTGCATCAATAATCGCCTGGCATCTTCGATGCACGCTGTTGACAAGATTTTCTGCATACTCGGTCAATGATCTCCAGATTTTTCGAATCTAGCGAGGCAACCGAGTCAAAGTACTCAGAGTCTTTCCTCTGAGCTTTCTCTTTACAAGGGATCAAATGTTTTCAATAGGGTGGGCGTCCGGCGATTGTGAGAGCCACTCTAATATCTTATCGCGACCTCGCAAAACTAAAAGAAATTGAAAAAGAACACAATGAAGATGGGTAGACGACATTCCAAAGATGGCAGGTAGAAACTGGATATAACGAGCTAACAATAGATAAGAACGGAAGAACATAGAAGAGACCCATATCCAGGAGTGGATGACAGAAGGCTGAAGAAGAAGAATCAAACAATCATTTTTATATTTATCTTTTATTACCATCTATATCTACTTCGCTACATTTTTTAGAACTGCTTTAGAATCTTCTCTATACCACTAAAAAAATATTTAGAATTTTTGTCCTTAACATGACCTAAAACTACTAAAATCAATTGTAAAGTTCTTTCTCCACAGCTCCGACTTCAATCTAGAGAAAAATATTCGCTAGGGCCTAGACCAAGGTTATTTGGATGTTAATTTAACTCCTAAAACCACACTGCTTAATAGCAGCCTTTACAGAAACTGCAGTTTCCACTGAAATATTGTCATGCAATAACCTCACTCCCCAAGGCAATGTTTTTCAATACTCAATACTGTTTATTCATGCTAAAGTACACAAAAAACTGTCTTACACACGTCAATAAATAATAATATAATAAAAAATGTAAATACTATACTGATCAAAGTAATAAGATTACTAAACAAATGTTGATACATATAATTTCTATTACTATGCCATTTACACTTAAGAAACATTAAAACAGTATGGAAAGAAACTCCTCAAAAATAAAACTCAAAACTAAACTTAAAAACCTAAAACTTATAACAGAGATAGTCTGTTATGGAGTAAAAAGCATTTTCTACCAGAATTTTTCAAATCTGTGCTTTTTTCAAATTCTTTGTTTGGTAGATCTCTAATATTTTGCAGTAATACATTACATTGACTCAAGTATTTGTTGGGAAATACATGTAGTGAAACTTCGGTCTAAGCTCAATAGTGCGTGTGCTCTTATTAGAAGACTTAGATATATTGTATCATCAAATAGCATACAACTTTTCTATTTTGCTTATGTTCAATCCCAATTAAACTATGGGATTTCTTTCTGGGGATCTTCAAGATTTGCTAGGTATATCTCTAGGGCTCAAAAGAGAATTGTGAGATGCATGCGTCATTTACATCCTCTAACGTCATGTTGACCATACTTTATTGAAATGGGGTTACTTACGGTCCCGGGTCTCTACTTCATGGCTTTGGTCACCTTTGTTAAGAAGAATCCATCATTGTTCTTGACAAATGGGAATGAATATGATCCAGATATGGCAATCATGACTAGAGGTAGAAATGAATTACGAGCGCCCTACCATGCTACTTCTTTCTTTGAAAAAGGGCCATATTTTAAATGCATAAAGGCATATCGGCTTCTCCCAATGGAGATCAGGAACTTAGAGGGGATTGAGAGATTCAAAAGGGAAGCAAAAAGGTTTGCTCTCTCAAAATGTTTCTATTCTTTTAATTTTGATCAATAATTTTAGTTATCAATAGATGTAAGATTTTGTCCTCTGTATGGTGTCTTATATTTTGTTGGCTATATGCATGTATTCTACTTTTTTGTGACATTGCTTTTTTACGTTATGTAATCTTGATGGCAATAAAGGAATGAATAAATAAAAAAAATAAATAAATACATTAAAAAATTTAACAGCCCAGTACCCAATTAGTGCATTAATGTTGAATAATAACCACCAGTCACTGTAATATCTGGTTCTTTATTGTTAACTAACAAAATCCCTTGAGAATTCCAAAAGATGGTGGTCATAATCTTTTTTGTGATTGTGTCACTTTTGCCCTGATTAGCCCTGGGTATCCAGGATGACGACACTCCACAGATATATGTTTACACAAAGGATCATGGAATGTTTCATCTCCCATCCCAAATTAACCACATCTCCTTGATCCTCAGAGTGCCAAAAATGACTGCACCATACTCAAGTTTAAACAGCTCAAAATATTGCTCTTCTACTTATAACGATAGCTGAGGTGGTATTAAATCTGCAGAGTAACCCAACATAAGATAGGGGCTTGGCGGAGTTAATTGCTGGCTCTTACTACTCACATATTTTTTTGTTTCCATTTGCTTAAATTTAAATAAAGAGAGGACGTTTTTTAAAGAAAATTTAATTGTTTATATTTTAAATTTGCTGGGGGTAATTTGTTACAGAAATTTTAAGTCTATAGTATTTAGTCTTGTGTTCTGTAAGTTATATTTTTAATTTTTCTTATTTTTAAAAATTATTCTATGATTATCCATAGATAAGATATATTAAATAATAAAATAGCTTCTGTACATCGAATCATACTTACGGTACCCAGTCATGTAAATATGGTAAATAAATTTTTCCATTTTGATCAACAAACATAGACACTTTTACCGACATATCTGCTGTAGGTCTGACATAACAAATGGGGGCATTTTTAGGATGTGTATCAATTAACCAGATACAAATCGGAATGTTGTATGTGTTGCCTTTATAGTTTACAGGAATAGTTCCTGTGAGATTTACTAGTTCCATTGTTGTACCATCTACAAAAGCTAAAAAACTCAAATGATGAGATCTCAAGAACAGAACAATTAAGATTATATTGTACATAAAAATTTGTCTAGTGAGTCATTACTCTAGCCTGTTAATTTTTTAATTAAGTAAAATGGATGTTATAGAACTTTTCTCTTGAAATTTAAGCTGCAGCCTTTGGCGTAATGTATGTTTGTAAGACAATGCAAAATTATCTGGATATACTAGGTAATTTTGTAATTTTAGAGTTGGTTACTTTAATGAACACAATACAACTATAAAATACTTACTATAATTCTCTTGTTGAGGCTGTAATCCTTGATAATGACTCACTGCGTTGGAAATATCACGATAGGCAGAATCAGGATTTTGATACTGTAAATAAAAAAAATATTAATGAATATTTTAAAAAAAACTTTAGATAACTAGAATACCTTTGATAGCCATTGTCGTAACCTTGCTGGATCCATTTTTCGAATTAAATTAACGTGATGTGGTCTAAGCTGATGTGTCGTCCCGTTTTATTCAATAATTTAAGGAAGATATTTTTTTGTTTTTACTTTCAGACTGTCCAAATGTCATAATTTGAAACGTCAAGAAAGATGAGGTCATGGCCATTCCCACTGTGATTGGGCGAACACATTTTAATCTGGATTAGCCCTAAAATTCGACACATTGTTAATATTTTAAAGAATCGTTAGGTGAACTTTTATTCAAGACTATCAGCATAGACTGGTGGCAACACTGATATAAAATCACCCGGACATCTGTCAAAAACTGACGGCTTGTCGTAGGTCGATTGTCAGAAAATGTAGATGAGAACAATAACAAGATTTATAGAACTTATGTTGCATTTTCAAGTTTTACAAAACATATGTAGTAGTTTTTCAATTAAAAATATTTTATATTTATCTCCCAGTTTGTTGTGATAATCCAAAAAATAATTCTAATGGATTGGATGTCTTCAAGCTCTCGTCCTCATACAGCTTTGTCACAGCTGGGAAGAACAAGTAAAGTAGAAAGAAGCCTTAAGCGGCTATTCAATCGCAATATATATTTTTTTCTAATTTTACTCAGCGCAAGTAGCAGCGATGCTGGAAATTAGGATTTATAGTCTCAATATTTAAATTATATTCTTATCTTTATTATCTAAATAAATTTTAAATTTATCTCTAATAGAGTGAAATTTGGTACTCAATAAATTGTCAATATTTGATTAAATATTAACACACTAAATTTTTAATTGTTATTAATAGTTCTAAATTGTTGTAAACAAATTTTTCTAAATTTTCTATTGACTGCATAAGTTGAAGATACAAATTTCACAGTGCAGATTATTATATGTTTATTTTAATGTGTCAACAAAATGGGTTTAAGTTTTCAATGACTAGTCAAATTTTTTGAGGCCATAAAGGTGTAATTAAGTAAATTTATCACAGATTTCAAAATATGTCCCCTTTTTAAGTATATAAAAAAATGATTTTTAGGTCCATTTCTCTAGTGACACGTTCACCATTTTATTTTTAAATTAATTTCTTAAAGGTAAGAAAAAATTGTTACATTATTAAAAAATACAAACATTAGGATTCCTGTTAATTAAGGCCAGGTTTTTCGAGGACCCTATCTGCATGGATTCCAGAAACTATTTATAATAGCTATGAAATTATTCAACAAATTGAGTGGTGAATGGATCACTGCGTTGGATCTTTATAAGTTTCTGCATGTCAGGCTGTAAGTCTTTCCTGATTTTTGACAGGCATTTTTTGAATAAATCTGTACACAGTAGGTTTCAAGGAAAAATGAGACACAAAAGACCACTTTCATCTTAATACAGAGGTTTTTTTGTATCGTAGATCTAAAATATTTTATAAATTATTTTGAATCAGCTTATAAATAAATAAAATATAATGACTCCAGAGTAGGCAATCTTCAATTTTTCATTTTTTTAGCTTAAATTTTACCTAATAAAAATTATATTACCTAATTAAAAAAAACCAGTTTTTTTTGTTAGCGATTACAGGTATAAATGTTATACAATGATTTCATTAAATTATTATGTTATAATTATAATATTTTTATATGCAAGTGTTGGATGAGAAATATTTAAATAATGTAAAAAATATTGATCATAAATAACATAAATATTTATTTTCAAAAGGAAAAACAAAAAGGTCAACTAATTTATAATTAAACAAAGTGCAAAATTATTTTCACCTAACTTTTTGCTGAAACTAATTGCACTTAGATGTTTTACTTTGATTAGTTATTGACTATGTTGTAATAATATTAGTTAGGTTTAGTAAATTCCTTTTCAAGAGGAGATAAAAGACGCAGAAAACTTTACTACTGCCTATACATTTTTGTGCTAAAACATTCATCAGGTTTTTGGTCTGCTCAATATGTTGCACATTTTTGCAAAAAAAACCATATAAACAGTAACACATTTTTTTGAAGAATTGTGTATGTTTTATTTATCCAAAAAACAGAAAGAAACCAGCTTTTTTATTTAGAAAACCCTATTAAGAAGTACCTAAAAAAACATTAAAATTTAGTGCTACATGAAAACCCATCTTAAAGCTTTATAGATTGGGGAGTTTATATAAATGTACTTGATTTATTATGGATGGTAAGTAATTTTTTAATTACAGAAGTCACATTAAAGAAAATACATATTGCCGATTTAACATTTTTGAAAAACTTTTCTCATAATTCCTACAAAAGTAAATTATTAAATCTGCCTTATCTCTATTGGAGCTACAAAGTTAGCGGTAGTTAGCAAACTAATAATATTCATTTTCCAAACATATTAATTATTTTAAAAAATATATACTATAACCTCTTTATACGGTAAGCCTTGGTTCGACCGAAAATGCAAAGAAGCTGTTGCTTCTAAACATATTGCCTACCGACAATGGCGTGAAAATCCTAACACCTTAAATCGAAACATCTTTGTTCATGCCCGGAACAGATTCAAGGGAATTATCGACAAAACCAAGGAGGCACACAATCAACGAATTAGAAACAAACTTCTCGCTTGTCCCAACAATTCCAGGTCCTTTTGGGCAGTCGCTAAGGCAGTTAGTCAAAATTTTACTAAATCCACCATACCACCACTCACACGGCCAAATAATTCCATTGCAACCACACCTGTTGAGAGAGCGAACTTGTTGGCTGAACTCTTTGCTTCACATTCTACTGTTGATTTCCAAGGAAAAACACCACCTACTATTCCTATATTGCAGTCAAGGATGCCCGATGTTGTCTTCAGACAGCGCATCATAAAGCATATTTTAATGAAGCTAGACACCAAGAAGGCTTCTGGCGCTGACGGAATACCTGCCATAGTTCTCAAAAACTGTGCAAGGGAACTAACACCAGTTTTCTGTAGACTTTTTAACCTATCCTACAGAAAGGGAATATTTCCGTCCTGGTGGAAATGTGCCACGGTTCAGCCGATACCTAAAAAAGGTAAGAAGACCTTGCCAAATAACTACCGACCAGTTGCACTGCTTTCAATAATATCGAAAGTCATGGAAAAGGTTATCAATGAGCATCTTCTGAAATATCTTGAACGATTCAATATTATTAGCGATCACCAATATGGTTTTCGTAAACATAGATCAACAGGAGATCTTCTGACTCATGTAACACATGTTTGGAACAACGCAATTGAACACTTTGGAGAATCTCGAGCGGTTGCTCTTGACATATCCAAGGCATTCGACCGTGTTTGGCACGATGGACTGTTGGCTAAGTTGCGCTCTTATGGTATGTCTGAAAGGTTCTGTTTGTGGCTCTCATGTTTCCTCAGAGAGCGTTCTTTACGAGTGGCGGTCGACGGATTTCTTTCTAACACCCTCACTATCAACGCCGGTGTGCCCCAGGGCTCCATACTGTCTCCTACTCTCTTTCTCATTTACATTAACGATCTGCTGGAAAAGACCGGGAATCCAATCTATAGCTTTGCAGATGACAGTACGCTTGTCTCTTCATTCACCTTGAACGCTCGGACATCGGCTGCTCAGGCGAATATCCGCAGACAGCAGGAGGTCGTTCAGCTTAACAAAGACGACCTGGAAGAAAATCTATCTTGGAGTGACAGTAACCAAGTGGAATTTAACGTTATAAAAAAACCCAAGCGGCAGTTTTTTCTAAAAAAGTTAACGTTGCTGAACCCGACATAGTTATGTCGGGGCACTCCATTCCCCTAGCATCGTCGCTCAATTTGTTGGGCGTTAGTTTGGGAGCAAATATGTCTTGGCATGAACATGTTGCAGGCATAGCAAGGAGAGCTTCTCAAAAGTTGGGAATATTATTTAGAACCAGAAAGCTTTACACCCCACAGCAACTGTTAATTCTTTACAAAGCCCAAATTCGACCAACTATGGAATACTGCTCCCACGTTTGGGGCTCCGCTCCCAAACATACACTGCATTTGTTGGATTCTGTTCAGAGAAGAGCGGTCCGTCTGATTGGGGACCCGGAATTGACGGGCGGTCTTGATTCGCTGTAACATCGAAGAACGGTTGGCGACTTGAGTCTGTTCTACAAGTATTTTCATGGAAAGTGTTCGAAGGATGTAGCCCGCTTAATTCCTCCCAAAGCGGTGCATGTTAGAAATACACGTCGCGCTGGTGCTTCGCATCCGTATGAGGTTCAGCAAAGCTCACCTCACCTACTCCCATATTCAAGTCATACACCTCTCTCAATGAAAAAAACAACCTCTTTGGTTTTGTCTCTATTCAAAGCGAGTCTTTTTAGATCAAGCCACGGTTTAGCCCTGTCTCGTGCCGCCAAGGAACCTTCAAGGAATTCCTCAGTTGTATTAGTGGCAGTGCACCAGCATTAAAAATCATGTATTTATGCTGAAGATTTCTTTATCAGCTGGGAAATTAATAGTTCGGTATTTTGGAATTCAGAAGATATTATCATCGTGAAATAATAACAGTGTAATAATGTTATGTAATCGCCTCGGAGAGTAAGGACGGGGCGATTTCGTGAACCTCTGTTTCGCCCTTGTACAAGTCACGATGCATCCGGGAGATCGTCTACCATGAGTTTGTATCTCCGAGGACAACCATCAAGTCTAAATTTTACATGGAAATGCTTAAGAAACTGAGAACAAGGATCCAGCGCGTCATGCCAGACATCAGCAGCGATTGGAAACTTCACCATGACAACGCCTCAGCCCACACCGCTTTCGTCGTGATCAGCTACCTGGCCAGATCTAACGTGGCAACGCAGCCCCAGTCACTCTACAGCCCCCGACTTGGCTCCCTTAGACTTCTTTTTGTTTCTCTGCTTGAAATTACATCATTTCAGAACAATTGACGACGTGAAAGCAACTTGTACAAACAGCTTTAAAAGCAATTCCTGAACAGTCCTTCCAGGACGCCTTCGCAGCTTGCAAATCGCGCAGCTGGCAAAAATGTATCGACGCAGGAGGAGACTATTTTGAAGAATTTTAATGTATTATACCGATCTGGTCAATATTTTTTTTTTGATTGACTTGGTGACATTACTTTCCAGGCGGTCCATGTATATTCCTGGTGTCTAATCCACTAATGCATTCAAGGCATTCATAATCATTGATATCCTGTTAAAAATCTGCACAATTTAAATCAGTTTAGGGTGTTAAAAGTGATCAGATTTCTTATGAATTATTAAGTTAGGAGAGTTGCATTTCAGGTTTTTTTGCTGTGTAACCTGTTGATTCCTCATCATCTATGCAGAAATGGCACTTGCCATATGAACCAGACTGATCTTCTACATGACCAGTGGGCAAAATTATCAGAGTTTTAGGATATAACCTATTAAGTCTCAATGTTGTGTTAATAGTTTTTTATGAATGCCATTAAGTGTGTCAAGCTTGTAGCTCTACCATTAGCTATAAAAAGTAGCTGTGATTGCCAAGCATATCTGTTTCTGTAATCATCTGATTTAGACCAGCCTCTGGTGGCCCTGTTCCCATCAAGCGACGCTGCCATATATGATTATAGGTCTTAAGACCATCAGTTACATAATCAGTTTACGTTGATATGCTCCAAATTTAGCATAAATGTGGGAACAAGTTCATAAAGATAAAGATTTGTGTATTATTTTTTCTAAGCGGATCTTATTTAAATTACCCCTAAATAATATACGAGGCTGGTTTGAAAAGTCCGTGCAAAGTCCGAGAGATGGCACCACCGGCGCGTATCGAGGTCATGTTTAGTTAGTAGCATCTCTTGAATGAACGCACACCAAGTTTCAGCCATATTGGTCTATTTCTTTGTGTTTGGCATTCGTGTGAATCAAGGAAGTCGAGTGATTTTCAAGAAATGGACGAAAAAAAGAATTTCGTGTGGTGATTAAAACATTACTTTATGAAAGGCAAAACGCCTCAGGAGACTAAAGAGAAGCTTGATAAACATTATGGGTGACTCTGCACCTTCGATTAGAACAGTTTATAAGTGGTTTCAAAATTTTCGGACTGGCCATATGGGCACAAGTGACGCTGAACGTTCTGGACGGCCTGTGGAGGTTACGACTCCAGAAATCATTGATCAAATCCATGATATGGTGATGGATGACAGAAGAGTTAAGGTGCGTGAGATAGCTAGTGCTGTGGGCATCTCGACTGAACGGGTACATAATATTTTGCGTAAACATTTTTTGGACATGAGAAAGCTTTCCGCAAGATGGGTGCCGCGATTGCTCACGCTTGAACAAAAACGGAATCGTGTGAAGTGTTGCAATGATGGTTTGCAGCTATTCCAGAAGAATCCGGAGGACTTTAAGCGTCGTTTCGTTACTGTGGATGAAAACATGGATACATTACTATTCTCCTGAGACCAAACAACAATCTACAATGGGTTACCAAGGGGGAATCTGCACCAAAAAAGGCGAAGACCGTTCCTTCGGCCGGAAAGGTTATGGCGACTGTCTTTTGGATTCGCAAGGGATAATCCTCATCGACTATCTGGAAAAGGGTAAAACTATTACAGGTGAATATTATTCATCGTTATTGGACCGTTTGAAAACCGAGCTGCAAGAAAAACGCCCGCGATTGGCCCCACAAGAAAGTCCTTTTCCGTCACGACAACGCACCAGCACACACCTCAGCAGTTGTGGTCGCAAAAATTAATGGAAATAGGATTCCAACTCGTTTCACATCCCCCCTATTCTCCAGACTTGGCTCCCTCGGACTACTATTTGTTCCCCCAATTTGAAAGAAATGGCTGGCGGGACAAAGATTTTATTCAAACGAGGAGGTGATTGCAGACACTAATGGATATTTTGCAGACTTGGACAAATCCTATTATTCGGAAGGGATCAACAAAACTAGAACATCGTTGGACGAAGTGTATAAGCCTAAAAGGAGACTATGTCAAAAAAAATAAAAAAGGTTTTACCCCAAACACATAAGTAGTTTTTATTTTTGCACGGACTTTTCAAACCAGCCTCGTACATGTGTTCCAAATGGAGTGCTTTTGACTGAAAGGAAGGAAGTATTCGTTTTTTCAAGTCAGAACCTCCTGAAGAGTGCCATAAATCATCAGAAATCCTCGGGATTTGTCTTTAATTAACATAACTAGATCGTCTGCATATGCATGTAGAGTGGGGGACAACTCATTGGGACAGTATAGCCAACAGGTCATCAACCAAGGGAAGAGGTGAAAGTTCTCCCTGAGAACAGCTCTAAATTTGTGTGTTTACCCAGGTTATTAGGTAAATCCTTCTATGCATAGTAGCCTCGTAGAATTCTGGTGATTACTGCTACTTCCTCATTCTTCAAGTTATTGAAATGCCCTAGTGGATTAGACACCAGTGATACAATATTATTTACAGTCGGTCAAGTAAGAACGTGGCGCGCATTATTAATAAATAAATTTAAAATTTTTACAGTAATGGTTTAATTGCCATTAAAATGCTAATGATTTAGTAGTTCGTTCAGTCGCCATCAGTGTCGATGATTGCCTGGCACCTTTGGGGCATACTTTTGACGAGATTTTCCGCGTATTCTTAGGGCAAGATTTCCAAATGACCCGAATTTGCCGTGACAGTTGCTTCACTGTGACGATGCCAGATTCCCCTTTCCACTGGTTACACGTTTTACTCTGATGTTTGGAGTCGTTACCCTCTTGAAGAATCCACTCCTCATGTTTATCGGCAAACTACCGTTTGGCAGTCGATACTAATGCCTCGTTGAAAGTCTGGA
>JAHKBH010000755.1:0-23770 GCA_019049505.1 Pachyrhynchus sulphureomaculatus
CTTAGCCCGGGCAGACCACTCAGCAGACACACACAGTCACACCCAATTACAACAGGAAAAGATGAAAACGTGGTCAGAGAAAACACTCCACGGAAAACACAGATACCACATAGAACAAGACCACGTAAATAAAAAACAATCATACACCTGGTTACGGGATGGGCAGCTATTCCCTGAGACTGAAGGCTTCTTACTTGCCATCCAGGATAAAGTCATATTAACCAGAAACTACCAAAAGCATATCATCAAAGACCCGACTATTGCAGAGGACAGATGTAGGAAATGCCACCAGCAGAAAGAAACGATCGAACACATAACGAGCGGATGTAAAATATTGGCCGGAACGGAGTACACAGCCAGGCATGATTCAGCTGCCAAAGTGGTTCACCAAGCACTGGCCACAACATACAGACTCATAGAAAACACAGATCCCTACTACAAATACACGCCAACATCCATACTTGAAAATGAAGATTACAAGCTCTACTGGGATATCGGTATCCATACAGATAAAACAGTCTCCGCCAATAGACCCGATATTACTTTTCAGTGCAAAAAAGGAAAAGTCACCTATCTGATTGACATAGCTGTCCCCAACGACACAAACATCCAAGCGAAATACACAGAAAAAATTTCCAAATACACAGACCTTGCAACGGAAATAAAAAGGCTATGGAGACAGGAAAAAGTCATCATTGTCCCCCTCATTATATCAGCCACAGGCCTTACACCAATAACATTCACACCACATTTAGTACAATTGGGACTCAACACGGACATACACAGAAACATTCAGAAGTCAGTGATTTTGAAAACATGTAACATTGTCAGGTCATTCCTTAATACGGAATGATAATAGCGTTTGTGCTGACTTGGTTTTGGCTCGTCAGCCAAACATGGAACCACATTGATCAAATGTGAGAAAGAAGAACTTTTTGTAATAAATATAAATAGAAAACAAAATCAACAACATCAGGAGAGATCTAGGACATCTTACCCAGTTTATAAGCGGGAACGCGTCCAAACGTGTCACACAGGGGGCAAACAAGATCAAATCTAAGTCTCCCAACAGAACACTGCCAGAAATCCTCGATACTTTGAAACAAAAAAAACTATCTGTATATGCCGCAAGACTCCGTAGATACAAAGAATCAAATGAGAGGAAAGACACCAACAACCTCTTCCGAAGAAGCGAAAAAACAGTTCTACCGGAAAACTATGTACAACAAACAGATAGCAGTGACTGAACCACCAAACAAACAAGAACTCACAGATTATTGGAAAAGTATCTGGTCAGAACCCAAACTACACAATAATAACACCCCCTGGATCAAAGCCGAAGAACACAAACATAAACATGTGACAGAACAAGAAGATACCACATTTAATACACAAGAAATTACAGAAACTATCAAACACACACACAACTGGAAATGTCCTGGAATAGACAATATACAAAACTTCTGGTACAAACAGTTTACCACCACACACGAAGCACTCACACACCAAATCAACAAAGCCATTCTACAACCACACACATTTCCCACTTTCCTCACACAAGGAATAACATACGTTAAACCCAAAAGCTCAGACACCACAAACCCGTCAAACTACCGACCTATCACCTGTCTTCCAACCCTATACAAGATCATCACAGCCACAATATCGAAGAAAATAGAACAACACCTAACAGACAACAATATCCTCACAGAAGAGCAGAAGGGATGCAGGAAAAATAGTCGAGGATGCAAAGAGCAGCTGATTATAGATAGCGTGATTATGGGACAAACCAGAAAAGAACACAGAAACCTTCACATCGGTTACATAGACTATAAAAAAGCCTTCGACTCCATTCCCCACAGCTGGTTAATCAGGGCCCTAGAAATCTATAAAATCAACCAACACCTCAGGCAGTTTCTCGCGCAAATTATGAAAACATGGAAAACCAAAATACGCCTAGAAACACAAACCGAACGGATCCAAACAGAAGAGCTGTACATCGGACGGGGTATATTTCAGGGAGACTCGCTCAGTGCTCTATGGTTTTGCCTCTGTCTCAATCCACTCTCAAATATACTAAACAGAACAGAGCATGGCTTCAACATCAGACACCAAAAAGTGAATCAACATAAAATAAACCACCTCCTATATATGGATGACATAAAACTCTACGCTGCCACACAAACACAGCTGAAAGAACTCCTCAAAATCACAGAAATATTCACCTTAGTTGTCAATATGGAATTTGGTATAAGTAAATGCAAAGTGCTCCACATCAACAAAGGCCAATGGAAGCACCACCATGAGACAGAAACCATCAACAATGAAACGCTCGATAACATGTTCGATAAAGAAACATACAAATATCTAGGCTTCCAACAAAGCACCAAACTCAACCACACTCACATCAAAACAGAGCTCAGAACCGAATTCAAAAACAGACTGACGAAACTTTTGCAAACAAAACTCAACTCTAAGAATCTCACTAAAGCCATCAACACGTTCGCTATACCTATACTCACATATTCATTTGGTATCATCAAATGGTCACAAACAGACATAGAAAATATTCACATCCTTATACGATCTCAATTCACCAAATACAGGAAATTACACCCCAACGCATGCAAAGAAAGACTTACCATCGAGAGGAAGGCAGGAGGAAGAGGAATTATAGACATCAGATCATTACACACAAAACAAATACAAACACTTAGGAAATTCTTTCACAGCAAGCAAACCAGCCTCCACACAGCGACAGTGAAAGCAGACAAAAACTACACACCTCTCGACTTAGCCCGAGCAGACCACTCAGCAGACACACACAGTCACACCCAATTACAACAGGAAAAGATGAAAACGTGGTCAGAGAAAACACTCCACGGAAAACACAGATACCACATAGAACAAGACCACGTAAATAAAAAACAATCATACACCTGGTTACGGGATGGGCAGCTATTCCCTGAGACTGAAGGCTTCTTACTTGCCATCCAGGATAAAGTCATATTAACCAGAAACTACCAAAAGCATATCATCAAAGACCCGACTATTGCAGAGGACAGATGTAGGAAATGCCACCAGCAGAAAGAAACGATCGAACACATAACGAGCGGATGTAAAATATTGGCCGGAACGGAGTACACAGCCAGGCATGATTCAGCTGCCAAAGTGGTTCACCAAGCACTAGCCACAACATACAGACTCATAGAAAACACAGATCCCTACTACAAATACACGCCAACATCCATACTTGAAAATGAAGATTACAAGCTCTACTGGGATATCGGTATCCATACAGATAAAACAGTCTCCGCCAATAGACCCGATATTACTTTTCAGTGCAAAAAAAAAGGAAAAGTCACCTATCTGATTGACATAGCTGTCCCCAACGACACAAACATCCAAGCGAAATACACAGAAAAAATTTCCAAATACACAGACCTTGCAACGGAAATAAAAAGGCTATGGAGACAGGAAAAAGTCATCATTGTCCCCCTCATTATATCAGCCACAGGCCTTACACCAATACCATTCACACCACATTTAGTGCAATTGGGACTCAACACGGACATACACAGAAACATTCAGAAGTCAGTGATTTTGAAAACATGTAACATTGTCAGGTCATTCCTTAATACGGAATGGTAATAGCTTTTGTGCTGACTTGGTTTTGGCCCGTCAGCCAAACATGGAACCACATTGATCAAATGTGAGAAAGAAGAACTTTTTGTAATAATAATAATAAACGACACAAACATCCAAACGAAATACACAGAAGAAAAAAATTTCCAAATACACAGACCTTGCAAAACGGAAATAAAAAAAGGCTATGGAAACAGGAAGTGGGAAAAAGTCATCATTGTCCCCCTCATTATATCAGCCACAGGCCCTTACACCAATAACATTCCACACCACACTTGATACAATTGGGACTCAACACAAACATACACAAAAACATTCAAAAGTCAGTGATTTTAAAAACATGTAACATTGTCAGGTCATTCCTTAATACGGAATGGTAATTGCGTTGTTGGGATTGTGCTGACTTGGTGGTTTTGCCCGTTTGTGCTGACTTGGTCTTAGGCCCGTCAGACCAAACATGGAACCACATTGACTAAATGTGAGAAAGAACAACTTTTTGTATTAATAAGGAAAAAATAATAATAAAATTCACCAAATACAGGAAATTACACGAACCAAACGTATGCAAAGAAAAGACGAGAGGGAAGGCAGGAGGAAGAGAAATTATAGACATCAGATTCATTACACACGAAACAAATACAGGCACTTAGGAAATTTCTTTTTCACAGCAAGCAAATAAAAAAAAAGGAAAATCAGCCTCCACACAGCGACAGTGAAAGCAGACAAACACTACACATCTCTCGACTTAGCCCGGCAGACCATTCAGCAGACACACAGAGTCATACCCAATTACAACAGGAAAAAGATGAAAACGTGGTCAGAGAAAACAGCTCCACGGAAAAACACAGATACCACATAGAACGAGACCATGTAAATAAAAAACAATCATATACCTGGTTACAGGATGGGCAGCTATTCCCTGAAACAGAAGGATAAAGTCATATTAACCAGAAAACTACCAAAAGCATATCATCAAAGACTCGACTATTGCAGAGGACAGATGTAGGAAATGCCACCAGCAGAAAGAAACGATCGAACACATAACGAGAGGATGTAAAATAGTGGCCGGAACAGAGTACACAGCCAGGCATGATTCAGCTGCCAAAGTGGTTCACCAAGCACTAGCCACAACATACAAACTCATAGAAAACACAGATCCATACTACAAATACACACCAACATCCATACTTGAAAATGAAGATTACAAGCTCTACTGGGACATCAGTATCCATACAGATAAAACAGTCTCCGCCAATAGACCCAATATTACTTTTCAGTGCAAAAAAGGAAAAGTCACCTATCTAATTGATATAGCTGTCCCCAATGACAACCCAATAACATTCAACACCACATTTAGTGCAATTAGGACTCAACACAGACATACACAGAAACATTCAGAAGTCAGTGATTTGAAAACCTGTAACATTGTCAGGTCATTCCTTAATACGGAATGGTAATAGCGTTTGTGCTGACTTGGTTTTGGCCCGTCAGCCAACATGGAACCACATTGATCAAATGTGAGAAAGAAGAACTTTTTGTAATAATAATAATAATAATAATAACACATCCTTATACGATCTCAATTCACCAAATACAGGAAATTACACCCCAACGCATGCAAGGAAAGACTTACATCGGGAGGAAGAGGAATTATAGACATCAGATCTTACACACAAAACAAATACAGGCACTTAGGAATTCTTTCACCACCAAGCAAACCAGCCTCCATACAGCAACAGTCAAAGCAGACAAAAACTATACCCCACTCGACTTATCCCGGGTAGACCACCCACCCAATCATACACCTGGTTACGGGATGGGCAGCTATTCCCGGAAACAGAAGGCTTCTTACTTGCCATCCAGGATAAAGTCATATTAACCAGAAACTACCAAAAGCATATCATCAAAGACCCAACTATTACAGAAGACAGATGCAGAAAATGCCACCAGCAGAAAGAAACGATCGAACACATAACAAGCGGATGTAAAATATTAGCCGGAACGGAATACACAGCCAGACATGACTCAGCGGCAAAAAGTAGTTCACCAAGCACTAGCCACAACATACAAGCTCATATAAAACACAGATCCCTACTACAAATACACACCAACATCCGTACTTGAAAATAAAGATTACAAAACTCTACTGGGGCATCAGTATCCATACAGATAAAACAGTCTCCGCCAATAGACCCGATATTACTTTCCAGTGCAAAAAAGAAAAAGTCACCTATCTAATTGACATAGCTGTCCCCAACGACACAAACATCCAAACGAAATACACAGAAAAAATTTCCAAATACACAGACCTTGCAACGGAAAAAAAAAGGCTATGAAACAAGAAAAGGTCATCATTGTCCCCCTCATTTTATCAGCCACAGGCGTTACACCAATAACATTCACATCACATTTAGATACAATTAGGACTCAACACAAACATACACAAAAACATTCAGAAGTCAGTGATTTTGAAAACATGTAACCTTGTCAGGTCATTCCTTAATACACAATGGTAATAGCGTTTGTGCGGGCTTGGGCCCGTCAGCCAAGCATGGAACCACATTGACTAAATGTGAGAAAGAAGAAATTTTTTATATAATAATAAAAATAAAAGGTCTTTATTTTTAACTCGGCGAAGTCCAGTTAAGAACTGCTCATCTCAACCGAGCCAGTAGCTAAGCATATAAGATACAAAAAATAAAAAAAACAAATATAAAAATACAAATTCAATAATGCAACATTCAGCTAATGCCTAAATACTAAATAAAAATACATACAATAACATTACATCATTATAGAGAAAAGAGAAGAAAAAAAAAATAATAATGTAACACAAAAATACAAAAATGAAAAAGATAACATAGTACTGAAAGAAAAAAAGAAGAAAATATACAACATACAATAGTCAATCAGCTCAACAGCAAACATAACGTAAATGTACAGAAGTGAAGGAGAAGACAATATAGAATTTCTAAGACGAAAATACATATGTTAGAAAAATATATATAAAACCGTGTGGAAAATAGCAACAAATGAAACCAGTTCAGGAAACAGATATACTGATATAAGGGAAAAATACTATAGATGAGAAAAAACTAGGAACGAAGTAAAATTTACAAATTAATTCTTTTTTTTATCAATTTCACATATAAAAATTGTTCTGATTTAAGCCATTATCACAAATCTGTAGGAGTTGTTTCTTGACTGTTATAACAAGTGCAAGTAAAAAATATAATTTGTTCATTAAAAAATAGTAATTCGTTTGGTAATGACGAGATACCATTAAATTTTATTAGAGCTTGAATACAGAAATTGTATCCCCTCAATACGAGTATATCTTTTATAGAACGGGTGCTCTCCAAATCAATGAAAAATATTGAGGTCTTTGCCATACTTTATATATATATATATATAATTATATATATATAAATATATATATATATATATAATATATATATATATATATATATATATATTAAACTAGCTTTATGAGGGAAAATTTCCTGCGCAATCCTGTGTGACTTATCGAGAGCATTTCAGGTAGTCGTTCATGGAATTTTATTGCAAAAATTCGATTTCAAATAAAAAACCATTTTGGTTTTTATTTTTTATCACGGAATACCATGTCAAATTTAGTTCTCCCAGAACATAAATCCGCCGACAGGTTTTAATACTACCATACTGTTGTCACGTAGAATAGCATTATGTGTGTACGAATAAACGGTATGTATCGGTACTTCTGAATCTTTCCTGCATTCTCTACACATGATATCTGTAGGTTCTACAGAACAACTGTGGTGTGCTAATCAACTAAAAAACGTTATTCTGAAATGCATGCCAAAATCCGAGGTCAGTATATAGATTTTTTGTAAACATGCATATCTATCCTAGTTTCAATAGGTAATTACATATGTTACTAATAATTCCTCTTGAAAGAGGTATATAGAGCCCTACAAAGAGAAAGACATTACATGAAACAAAATTCTTTAATTTCTTTCATGGTGAAATGGTGAAACTATAAAATTGTTTTAAAATTTAATTTTATGCTGTCATGACGGACCGAAAGAAACAAAGAAGCTATGTTGAATATTAAAAGTGAAGTAAAAAATAATGGTTTAGTTTTATATAAGAATATGCTAATATACGAGTAACTTGAACTATTCCAAAAATGTTCTGTCTAAAAAACAATTACCGATATCTCCGACTAATTCAGGAGAACATCTGTTTATAATTATTTTGATGACAAAATGGTGAACAAAGAGAGAAGAAAAGGAGTGTATAAAATAATATGAAAATATATTTTGAAAATAGTAGCATCGATTCCAACTGTTTATTTTTAAAAAGAAATTGTCCATTAAACGTGGAGTATAGGATTGTGCAGAGAAATTGAAAGATGAAATAAGAAAGTTGCTAGTTTATAAATAGGTCAATGTAGCGATCAAGAATAGGTCAAAGGATAAATAAATATTATAGAGTTGCAGTCTGAGTACGAAGTGAAGTCCACTGGAGTATTTCGTAGGTCTACTTGAGTTAATTGTAACTAATACAAGTCTAATCCGTCAATTACCCTAGACTATGATGCGATAACCCACCCTTGCATTATAGGTTTGGAGTAACAATTATTGTGTGGTAAAATGTTTGGTTAGGAAAAAATAAGTCAGAGATGTGAACTGGATAATCTAGATACCATTCGCAATAATAATCTAAATCAATTACTAACTACTAATTAGTAATTTTTTTAGTTAATTTACAACTTTCTATCTTCCTTTCGTCCTTTTTCTTTTCTTTCTAATCAAAAAAACTAGAAACATTTTTAAAAAAGTACAAATATTAATTAATAGGTACTTTGCAATAAACAAACCATATCGTGCAGGTTTACTTTAGCTAAAATGTGACAATACCGTACGCATAGACGAAAGTCATTACTAAGAAGGGCGTAAGAATTTGTGGCCATAGGCAGAATTAGTTAGTTTAACGCCCCGTGATTCCCGTCATCTTCGAAGTAGGCGCCGATACTCGAAAGAAACGGTCCCGCCGTTTTTTTCACTAGACGAACATTTTTGGAAGGTCGGTGCTCTCACTTCCTCCAGCGCCTTCTGCGATTCGCGTTCTATCTCCTCTATGGTCACGAAGTATCGATACTTTAACTTCATCTTTATATGGGTAAACAGCCCGAAGACATAATTTGTCAAATTGGGTAAATAAGGGGGTGGAAGGGGACAGTTATGAAATTTTTGCCGAAACCATCAATATATTTTGCGCGGAATAAACTTCGACGCGATTCAATACGTTGAATTGCTAAAATTCGCCGACATGTTCCACTACCATTACAAAATCCGTCAGAGATGCTCAAAATTGTTCGTTGACAGTCTCCACAAGTGATTTGTTTTAACTTTAACAATGATTTGAGACATTGTTGTAGTCGAAAGTCTTCACCGAAGTTCATTAAGAAATTCTTTTATATTAATATTTTCGGCCTACTATATGGTTTTTAGTAGTAAAGTTTTTTATACCACATTCATTATTTTGAGGATTTATAAATGTTGATAAAAAATATGTATAAATAATTGTTAATAGTAATTTTTTTATTTCTTTTTTTTCACTTTACATGTAAAAAAGTTTTAAATGCTTTGTTGAAAAGAATGATGGGATCTTCAATACTGGACTTAACAATTGCATCTATCCTAGTACGATTTTTAAAATATGATCCAAATATTTTTTTTTTGAAATTTAAATTGTTCCCGATAATTTTTGAGTAAACATAAATTTTGCTTTAATTTTTCTAAGATTTTTTCTATCATCACCTATACATCACCTTTCAAACATGTTTTTAAGATTAAATACTTATTTAAAAGTTTTATCTAATTAACATATTCATTTTTTGATTTAATTAACTTACCAACTTCTTGAACTCTTGACCATATATTATCACTTAATTGTGCAATTTCAGTAGACATTTTTTAAACATTTTCTGGTATTTATAAACGATTAATCAGCATATATAAATATTCCTATGAAATAAAAAACAACAATCGGTTTATAAACATTATGGGTTATAAGTAGATAACTAAAGTATATTATAATTTTTTTACTACTTATTTTGTTATTTTCAATATTTTAAAATAAATAATTCAGCATGAATATAACTATTAAAATCAGTTTATGAACATCTAAAGGTCATAAATAGATAACTTGTAATTTTCCAAAGTAAGACGTATTATTATTTTAAGCTAATTGTTTTGTTATTTTCAGTATTTTAAAAAAATGATTAATTAGCATAAATATTCCTATTAAAATCAAAAAAATGAGTAATCCGCTTATAAACAGGTGACATGATGTTAAATAGAAATCTTTTTTCTCTACCGTATTCATATATTTAAAATTCCTTAGTCAGACTTCAGTTGCTTCTGTGTGATTTTACAACTATTGTATTACAATATCTACAATGAACGCCAACGCTGCCTTTATCATTTAATCAATCGATTTTAAGATACTCTAGACAAGCATATTGAAGGCGTTTGTCAAGGATTTCTTCAAGTAAGTCCTATTGCTCTTTTACATTTCTCTAATAGAAAATTGTAATATGAATGAAATTATACATCTTTCATTATTATTGTTCTTAGATTTGGTAGAAAAGAGTTAAGATCATGCAAAATCACTTACGTCTCTATTTATCATGACATCCTAAAAATGAAACAATAGAAAAAAATTAGGGATGCTACCTGTCCGCTATATGCGAGATGCAGCAGACGATAAAGAGAAGCTGCAACTCTTCTTTCAACGTCTTGAAGAGTTTTACACAAGTAAAACTTTACTTGATGGACAAGGAAGAGAAGAAAAAGGCAGAGAGGTGATTGAAATAGAAGAACCAAACAAGAAGAAAATTAAAATTTTGGAATATAGAGCTTTAAAACCCCCACAACAAATATTCTTCCTTCCCTTCTCCACCAGCAGCTGTAGCGGGGTCACCCACAACAACAAACTGTCAAAAAAATTCATTCCGAATGATTGAATTTTCTAAAAATACATTTAACATTGTTTTTTCGTACTTAATTTCGTATTATTACTAACCTAAATCTGAATTCAACATATCAAACTTATGAATATGTTAATCTCTCAATAATAAATACGTTTAGTAGGGGTACTGTAACTTATTATTATACTACAATGATTAACGAAACTTCTGGCCTTTAAATTACTTATACTTTTACATTCCAGTTGAGATTAATTCCTAGTTACTATTAAATATTAAATTACTTAACTCAATTCTTTTGTAGTGTCCCTTCAGAAAAACTTCTTAATCTTTCACTACACCTTCTAGAAAATCTGTGTTCGCCAGTATTTATCACAGCTTCCTCTTTACATATTAAATTACTGTTTTTGTATTGAAAATCTTGAACATATACTACAAACTTTGTTTAAGCTTTAATAAAATTCTGGGGTTGCATGTCATATCACTAGTGGATTGAAGGGTTATATACATTTTCTTACGTCACATTTTACATTATTGTGCAATATTATTTAACATTATGTTCATCCCTCCACCGGCTATGACTACTTGTAACCTAATATGGACGTTGGGACGCCAATTGTTACTTTCAATTTTTACTGGGGCAGCAAATGTTATGGAAACAAATATAAAAATACTAATACTATATTGTGCTGCTATACCACTTATCAAAATTCAAATCCCAAAACTATAATTTTTACTTCACTCAAGCGTTTGGCTACTAAACCCCCTTGCTTATGGCCTGCCAAAAAACTGCTACAGGTGTTGAGTATAACCGGTTTTCTGTCAGCGAATAGGAAAACAACCCCTCACTGGCTTGGCTTTCTTCTTAGGAACCCTTCGCGAGGCAAATAACTAGCCAAAACCCCAAACTAGAAAATTTACCAAAACTGTCCACACAGACAAACGCCCAGACGCACAGTGGGGAAAGTTAGATATTAGATGAAAACTGAAGGCCGATTTCTGAAATATCCCTTAAAATTTTCCAAAAGGGGATGAAAATAGGGGTTGGGGGGGGTTAAAAATTCCATACTCACGTAAATAAGGGTTCACAGGTTGAAAACTGGTTTTCCGGGGACTTTAGGGTCGCTGATTTCATTTTCTGGGTTAGTATGTTCACATGACCCCTTTTGGGGGATAAAAAAAAACATAACCTAGTGTACCCCAAACCTAACATAGCCTAATGTACCCTAAACCTAAAAATTTTAAACCTAACATAGCTTAATATACCGTACAAAATTTTAGTAAAGGAAATTTTAATTGTGTTCAGACAGTTAAATCTGGGCCTTAATATTCTTCCTGAATTCTTACTGAAAAACACCCTGTACAATTGATATTCAGCAGTATAATAGAGCCATTTTTACAACGCTAATTTTGGTAGGCCCACGTCTCTATCTTCATTCGAAGTATTCGCCCACCGTTTGGAGCTTGCACAGTAGTAAAGGGAAGAAATTAAGTACAAAAGACTTAGTTATTACCATTATTTGAAGCATGGCGCCCACCACTTGGAGCTTACGCAGTACTGAAAATTGTTTCAGAATAAATTTTTAAATATAAAATTTCAAAGATAAAGCCGTCAAGTTTTTGTAAAATTGCAAATCAATCATAACTTCGTAAATGGGCAAAGAATATTTTTTAAATTATGAGTCTCTTGACGTCTTCCAACGTAAAAAATCATAGCCTACATTTGACTTTTCTTGGTATATTTATACACACGATTTTTCTCTACGATAATCCTAACTTAATCTTTTTTTAAACTTTTAATAATTCTTTATGTATTTGTAGCGGATAAGTCGAAAAATAATAAAAAATTTGATGCGATATGAACTCAAAAGCTGTAATTTCCATGTCATGAATGAAAATCCCACTTGGCATGTACCGTCCAGGCTCTCTGCTTCCTTACGCTGGTTATATAATAAAAAAAATACATTGAAGTTACCTAAAAAATATATAAAATTTTTTTCCAATACACGCAATTCGATGGAAATGGTAGTAAGCTACAATGGATGGTGCGCTGAAGAAAGGTTTTTTTTCTATTTTTAATTAAGTTGTGCTCATACGTGCACCAAAATGGAAGATAGTGTAGGAAGTAATATACACTTTGTTGCTGGAGTGTGTTACAAAAAATAATGTGCTAAATGTAAATGTAAACAATAAATCAAATTGTAATCAAATTTATGTATTATCCCGCAAGTTCTTTGAAACAAAATATGTGTTATTTACCGAATGTCCAACCTTATTAAATAAGTTGTGTGATTACTTTATGTGGCCAATATGTGTATGTTTAACCGATAAGTATGATTTAGAGATGTCCTGGAAATACTGTATGTATCTAGTGCCTATAAACCCATTATAATAGTAAAATATACAACGTTAAATCTAACATCCGTATGTGTTGGTGGCCTCATAATGATTTTAGGAATAAATTTGTAACAAGCGAGTATGTATATAAAACATGTTTCTTATAGAAACACAGTTAGCAAGGAATGTTCTTTAATACTAATAGAGTAGTTTTTGTGGCTACATAAGTGACTCTGGAGCACGATGTCCTCCTAAGTATTGTAAAATAAGTATGTGGGTGTGTCTGCGTGAGGATGTGAAGGCGTGTGTATCTGTGTGTGTCTGTGGGCGTGCCTGTATGTGGGCCTGCACGTGTATGTGCGTGTGTATGCACGTGTGAGGAATTGTTGGCGCCTGTGTTGGTCGTTGTGCTCGCGTGTACATCTTTGTAAATGTGTGTGCGCGTGTAAGCGCACATGTGTGCATGTGCACATGCGTAGGTTTGTGTGCGTGAAAACGTGCCTCAACCAAACATCACGAGCTATTAAGAAAACCTGTGTGAAGGAACTTTTGCAATTTTTTTGCGAGAAATATATTTTAATAACTCCATACTTATCCCGTAGATCCTACATAACAATTGTGCTTTGCTCTTACGAGCTTTAGTAGGCTACTAATTTTGCTCTCAAAGAAACCTCAAAGGGCATGCCTTAGTCAACATATTCAGAGCATTGGTAAATTTTTTTTTATTTGCAGCATATATAACATAAAATGTTTGTGTCACCCATCTTTTTCTTCTTCTTAGAGCTTTTTCCGCTCAGCGGTCGTTGGCGATTACTATAAAAACTCTATTTGCCGGAGCTCGGAGACATTCTATTGATGTCTTACAGTACAAGTGTCTTAATTTTTTAGCCATATGTACGTCTTCTGCCAGGTTCTCTCTTGCAATCAATCTTACCTTACATTACAATCTGCAGAATGTTATATTTTTAATTTCTCATTATTTGCCCAAAGTAAGAAAGCTTGCGTATTTTAATAATTCTGGGGACTTCAGGAGACTTTTGATTCGTTCTTCTTAGGACCTCTGTATTAGTGATCTGCTCTATGCAACTAATATACAGTGGCATACTCATATCTTAAATGCCTTGATTCTTCAATGCCCATTATTTTACTCTAAAGTAGTAACTCAACATATATAAAACTTCATTAATCTCTTCCGGAGTTTTAGAACCAAATCGATACTATAAAATATAATTTTCATCCTGCTGCTGCCTTTTCAATTCTTTGTCGTATTTCTTTTGAACTTCTCATTTGCCGAGTAAGTGAGATGGTTTGGCGTTTGTTGCTCATTCTCACGTATTGGGTTTTTGTTGTGGTTAATCATAATACAAATTATGTAAGTGTATTTTAACAAGTACTAGCCCCATATTTAAACGTCGCTTGAACGTTGTAATCAATACCTGGCAGGCTGTATGGAAAAAGCTCGTCTCTGGTGTCTAGTGCGTTTTCTAAATCCAAATTGTGTGTTAGCGATCCGTGTTTTAAGCTCTCTGCCAATTCTTTAGGAATCACTCAACCAGTGTATTTAGGTTCTGCTCAGTTATTTTCATTAGTTTTGCTTGCATTTTGTCGGAACCGCAAGCTTTTCAAGTTTTCATTAATGGTACCCCGCCCTTTCCATCCCATTATTGGTGGGGCAATGGTGATTTTCATTGTCACATTTTTGTGTTGTGTTCTGTTATCACCCCGTTTTATAGAGTTTTTCCAAGTTCTCATTTTGTTTTCAGTGGTGGTGATTTTCTGCTTGGTCTAGCAAGATGCCAATGATGGAGTGGTAACTGTTTCCTACCAGCGACTTTATTTGCATTTGGACTGCAGATATCTCATATTTTCCTTGTAAACTGTTTTTTCTGTTT
This sequence comes from Pachyrhynchus sulphureomaculatus, assembly GCA_019049505.1. NCBI lineage: Eukaryota > Metazoa > Arthropoda > Insecta > Coleoptera > Curculionidae > Pachyrhynchus > Pachyrhynchus sulphureomaculatus. The sequence continues at coordinate 14,848 of JAHKBH010000755.1, forward strand.
CTCTATATTCATTAGCAAACCATTTTTACTGAGCTTTTCTTATTTCTCTTCGGATTTGTTTATACTTTTTTCTTGCATTTCAATTTATTTTTTATATTTTAGTATTTATTTCTCATTTATCATCTTTAAAACATCATTCATTATCCATTTTTTCTTTATAAAGCAACCCATATTGAGTTGATAATAGAACAATAATTCGATTTATCACCTTAAAAACTTACGCAATATGTTAGGCTATTCATATATGATAAAAATTCAAAATTTTTGAAAATTTGATCGCTAATTTTGGAAAATGACTCCGCTGGAAGCTCTTAACGAAAATCTTGTTGTATTCATTGGACAACATTGGTCCAGTTGGTACAGGGAATGTTGTGTACCTAGTTTCATTGCACTAACTAATAGCGTAGTGGTTTTTCACTCTAATATTGATTGTATATAGTGATATTAACTACCGATAAACTTGATTTTAGTTTTAGTAGTTCATAAGGATCAAATCAAAATTATTGCATGAAGATGCAGAGCATAAAAATGTAGAATCTTTATAAAGCAAAAAAAAAAAATTATGAGTGTCCAAAATCTACCCTATAACTTTTCTATTATCACTGTGAAATAAATTTATTATATAATGATTCTGTTGTAAGAATTTCATAGCCAGAACAGAAGCCTAATTCAGAAGACCTAAATTACATAAAGAAATAAAGGTGCCTTGGGAATCCGATAAGAAAACAGAAGATAATGAAAAAAGGACAAAATTGTTTTAAAAAGATATAAGTCTTTATATAAGTATTTAATGTTCGTTAAAAATGTATGTGCCAGGAAGTCGAAACAAGAAAGGCTACGCTTTATTTGGAATTAATTTATTTAAATTCTTTTATTTTATTTTTTTTATTATCAATAAACGGGAAACCCCATTATAAAAGTTATAATATTCAATATATAAAGTAATAACAACAGTACAGTAATGAGTATTTAGCTAGAACAAAAAAATATAACATCACAGTTCAAACACACCCAGTCTAATAAACAGGAAACATATCAGTGGTCACACATCACTTTAATGACCTGCCTTTTAAAGCCAGACAGCGAGCCTCCGAATGGATTGATGGAAGGATTATTATTTAGGAAGAGCAACGATTTCGTCAATGGAGAGTGGACTCCATAGTTAGTACCGTGATGACCGATGACAAATATCTCATTTCTTCTTAAGCAACGTTCTGAAACCTTCATCTGTATCTGGCCCTAAGAGGGGTGGACAATCAATAACACCATTCAGCAATTTAAATATCGTGGAAAGATCTGACACCCTTCTCCTATCCTCTAATGTCCGCAGACCAAGCATACTAGCCAGGGCTCCTCTGTCACCAACCAACTTCAATCTATAAGAGCAATATCCAATAAATTTTTTCTGGACACGTTTAATCTCTGTGCTGTGAACATTGTAGTAAGGTGACCATACCGTTGATACATATGCAAGGTGAGATCTTACCAGAGAATAGTATAACTTCATCATTGAGTCAATAGATAGATCTCTTCCGATTCTAAAAAGAAGTCCCAACATTTGGAATGCCTTTCTTGGCATGCAAGAGTAGTGTCCCCTAAACGACAACTGAGTGTCCACTGTGACTCCCAAATCCTTCAAAGAACTGTCCGGTAACAAGTTCTCATCACCAACCTTGTACTGAAAGGTTATTTTATTCTTTTTCCTACAAAAACGAATCATACTACACTTCCCAGTGTTTAAAGGCAATCCATTATGATTGCACACCAAAGCATAAACAAATTCAAGCTTTCTTGCAACTTCATGCAATCCGCCTCAGTCATAATTTCACGGTACAATTTCAAGTCATCGGCAAACAAAAGAAAGCTAGATTCAGGAACAGCCTTACCAATGTCATTAATAAAGATGTTAAATAGTAATGGAGCCCAGTGCCCACCTTGAGGAACTCCTGAGGTCACTTCGATACTATTGGATATAAAACCTCCCATCTTCACTCTCTGCGAGCGTCCCACCAACATACTCTCGAGCCACTTTATAGAGCGCTCATGAAACCCCATCGCTCTAAGTTTTGCTAACAGTTTTTGATGGCTAACCCTGTCAAATGTCTTGGAGAAGTCAGTATAGATCGAGTACACTTGGTATCCCCTCTCCAATGCATCCACCAGAGCAATTTTAGGTTTTTAATTTATAATAAAACAAAGGAACTTACTGTACCTCATATTTGTAATTTATACCATTTTTATTTGGTAGATTCATTAAAGTTAGTGGATTACACGGATTTAAAAGTATATTTTATCTAATCGTGTATTTGTAAGAAATAGATTTTCTGAGCCATTTTAAAAATTACATTATTAGCAAACCTTCAATATGGGGAGTTTTTTTTTTTAAAAAATTCATACTGATTTTTTTTTATGACAAAGAAATCATTTTGTTATAAACAAATTGAAATTTAATAAGGTTCTTAGCCACTTATCGAGAGTAGGTTTGAGTCCGTAGATGCACCAAGATTTTCTGCAGAAAATGAAAAAAAAAAATCTTTCTACTCTCATTTGATGGCATTAATTTTTATGAGCGAAGACGCTGCATATTAAGGGTTTACAAACACAGTAATTTTTTAATTAGAAATGGTTTAATTTTCATGGGAAAATCAACTTTTTAGGAAACCTTCAATAGAAAATTCTATAGCAATTGACTGTGCTCGCTTTTTTTAAAACGAGTTTCCAGGAATTTAGCGTGAGTTTCATATTGCAGTTTTGTACAATAATCAAATTTTATATTCTTAAAAAACTTTCGTGCCCAAATATACAGGTCTTCGGTATTGAGAATTTGCGCACCACCAATTTGACGTAAACTTGCAAAATATGCTTGGCGTTTGACGGTACCACCTATACCGTCACACGCACCTTTACTGTGCGAAGTAGCAAAAAAATGCCACTCCGCTTTTACATTAAAATCTAACTTATACTTTAACAAATTAGAGAAATTGAATTTATTTTTGTATTGGCCAACAGATCCATTCGAAAAAATAAAAATATTTTTTTTATAAGTGGATAGGTAGTACCGTAAAACGCCAAGCATATTTCGCAAGTCAATTTGCGCACCACCAATTTGACGTAAACTTGCAAAATATGCTTATACTACCTATACCGTCATACGCACCTTTACTGTGCGAAGTAGCAAAAAAATGCCACTCCTGTTCTACATTAAAATCTAACTTATGCTTTAACAAATTAGAAAAATTGAAGTTATTCTTGTATTGGGCATCAGATCGATCCGAAAAATATTTTTTATAAGTGGATAGGTAGTACCGTAAAACGCCAAGCATATTTTGCAAGTCAAATTGATGATGCGAAAATTCTCAATGCCGAAGATCTATATATTTGGGCTCGAAAGTTTTTAGGAATATAAAATTTAATTACTGTACAAAACTGCAATACGAAACTCATGCTAAATTCCTGAAAACTCGTTTTAAGTGAGCCCAATCAATTCCAAACACACATAAATTCTACAGTTACGTGCCAATTAATGAAAAGACATTGAAATTTCACAAATTTATTCGAAAGATGATAGATTTGTTAGTTATGATGTAACCGATTAATTTAACATTACAAGATTTCTCAGTTACTATAGATTTTTTTGTTGAACGTTTCCTAAAAAGTGTATTTTCCCATGAAAATTAAACGATTTTTAATGTAGTGTTTGTAAACCCTTAATATTTATATAAACAGGCGATTATCTTGAATTATATATGCTTCTAATAACACTACGTTGCGCCAAGCCGCTTTGCAATGCACCATGCCATGCTCAACGCGGCATCTTCGCTCATAAAAACTAACGCCATTTGAAGGTCAAATGAGGGCCGAAAGATTTTTTTTTTTTCATTTTCTGTAGAAAACATTGGAGCATGGACGGAATCAAACCTACCTGTCGATAAGTGCTTAAGAACCTTATTAAATTTCAGTTTGTTTATAACAAAGTGATTTTTTTGTCATTAAAAAAAATTTTTCAATATGCAATTTTTTTTTTGAAATTCATACTGTTTCTGGCCATTTTTGTCTCAACTAGAATTTTCATAAAAAAAATTGTATCCGCGTTATGAATTTTTGAAAAAAGTTGACCTAAAACTTGTATTGTTTTATAACAATATAAAAATCAACATCAACTGAAAATATTTCAGAGCTTGTTTACAACCTATATGTAGTATTAAAATGAATCATTGTTTTTGGATTTCCGAAAAGTGAAGAATTTTGGGTTCCCTGAAATTAAAGGAATGACCATTGTCAACAGAATGGGTCGCCATCCAGATACCATCCACACCGATGTGCCTTGGCGACCCATTCTGTTGACAATGGTCATTCCTTTAATTTCAGGGAACCCAAAATTCTTCATTTCTCCAATAATCTTTCCAAGAGACAATTCCTTGAGATGTGTTACATCCAGGAGAATCACCTTAATATCAATAAAAGAACCGACCTGGATGGTCTTAGTAACATATATAGTTTCCTCCTCTCCTGTGATAAATCAACTTCTCACAATCTTTCCCTGTCTTCAAGTGTTTTATGATCCATCTGAACCGCGTTGGTCGTCTCCTTTTTTTTTTTTTTTAGCTCCGTAATGTCCAGAGTTTCTCTCCTCCTTCCTCTCTCTATTTACGGTTCTCTTTGATTCTGAGCTTCATAGATTCCTTCCATTTTATCTGGGCCATCTTTTGCACCTAGCGATTACTGTCTTCCTTCCATTGACAGTACCTTGCGTCACCTCTCTTACACTTCCTGGTGCCTCGAGTCTTCATTGGTTTTTTGCCAACAATCTCTTCCTCCAATCAGATTCCAACAAGAAATTAATAAATTAATAATTAATTCACTAGATAATTTTCTTCTTCGTTGCTCCCATTATTGTCACTCTCTCTCTCGCTCCCTCGCTCATCATTTACTTATAATTAGGGTGTGTTTTATCCTTCCGCTATTACATACCGGGTGGTTTTTGGTCGCTCAATTGGCTACCTCTCTCTCACTTTGGGTCCAATATTTGTACTTCCTTTTCTATCGTCGACCCCGCATTCTGGTTAATTGAGTTTTCTTGACTAAACCCCTTATCTCTGTCGGGTAGCTGTCTCTTGTCGTTCTTGTCATTTGTTCCTAAATGGCGGTGGCCATATGTGGTGGTCACAAGTGAAATAATTAACGATGTTTTCAACATCCAAGGTTCCCAATTACATCCATGTGTTAAATTTGTTTTTTAGAATTTTGTCTACAGTGTTTTAATGTGTATTTTGTATATTTTATGGATTAACCAACTTTTTATATGTAACAACTTTTTTATGTATAACCTACGGCCATTCAGGCTAACGAAATCTTTGCACTTCTCATGTGAGTTTTTTTAACTTATTATGACTAATATCTTATTCTTTTTCCACACTAATTTTATTTATTATAACAACCTAATGATAACATCATTAATTTAAAGTTGTCCCAGACACTATCAGTGAATACGCTCTGTTCTTCTTTTCAGTTCTGCCCTGAAGAAGGTCCCAATCCAGGACCGAAATATTGGCGGCTTAATGAAAATTGTGTGATCTCCTATCACGGCCAAATTTGCCGAGTTCCCCAATTAAGATTGTATTTTTAATTATTTATATATATATATATATATATATATATATATATATATATATATATATATATATATATATATATATATATATATGTATATATATGTATATATATATATATATATATATATATATATATATATATATATATATATATATATATATAAGCACACTATGAAATAGCACTTTTGAGTCTGTTTTTCAATATATAACACTTGATGTTTATTTTAAGTCGTTACCGATATTTTAACTCGTAAATGTCTCACTAAATTTACACTTTTTTTATTTATGGTATCAAAAAAATTATTTTACCATTTAGCCTACTCTTTAATGAGAAAGCCAATGAAGACAACGTAAAATTTGTCACTTGTCAAGTCAACTATAGTTTTTGTAAATTGCACCATCTACATATAAGCACACCGTTAAATAGTATTTTTCAGTCCATTAACAAAAATATATAACTCTGGATGTTTATTTTAAGTACTAATATTCAGGACATTCAAATTATTGAACATACATAACCTTGAGCTGAAAAGACTCATTATTGGCATGAATATAAATCCACATTTATTGTACGAAGATACAGTAATAAGGATCGTAATGGTATTATCCACAAGAGCAAATTTGCCATTGGTGCCCACATCTACTCTGGTTTGTGAATCTTCCTGATTTTCGGGATTAGAAGATACTTAAAGGGCTCCTTCAGAGGATAGAGTGTGAGAGATGCCAGGGATGTCCCAGAGGATGTGGATGGTCTCTCTGGAATGTTTTGTGAGGTTTCGTCTTCGACTCTTTCGGTTCCTCTCAAGTTTCCATTTAAACAATTTTGATCCCACAAGAAGCAGAAAAGAGGATAAGCAATTACGGCAGCAAAACTACTTTTTTCAAAAGGGCTCCTGAGTCCTGAAGACTTTATTGAGGGCACCATTCCCATTCAATTCTTAGTATGGGTAGCATAATATTCAGGCTTAGGAAAATTTTTTTTCGACGTCTAATATTAAATCCGCCTGATTCAGTTTCAATAGAATTACTATGGGAACTAGGATACCATACGAGTCTAGGATTGCACATTCTGAGTCTTCACAGGGAATAAGCGAGGTGGTTAGGATTATCCTATATTATTACATTTTTGAATTGTGCCAGTTTACAAAGTCAACTAGAATTTTTGTAAATTGCACCATCTACATATAAGCACACCGTTAAATAGCATTTTTCAGTCCATTAACAAAAATATGTAACTCTGGATGTTTATTTTAAGTCGTTACTAATATTTAGAACAAAGTTCACCCGATTTACTAGTTTCCTATAAGGGTTATCAAAGAAGTCTTTTTACCAATAAGTTTAGTTTTTTTATCAGGAAGTCGAAATATGATAACACAAAATTTGTCACTTGTCAAATTTGGCAAGTGACAAATTTTATGCTATCAGATTTGGTTTTCTCACAAAAAATAAAGTTTATTGGTAAAATACATATGTTTTATGATATTCCAAATAGGAAAAAAGTTAAGTTAGCAGTTAGAAGTTAAAACAAGGTTGAATCACTTTAATCCCCTGTACATAGATAACAACTGGAAATAAGTATCAAGCATTTTAAGCCCGTTTACAAAAATATATATCATATATATTAAATCTTAGCTGGAATTGTGATCTATCGAATTTGACATGTGACAAATTTTTTGTTACCATGTTTGGCTTTCCCATAAAAACTAAGTTTCGTAATAAAAGAAATTTCTCGATATGAACTCTTGAATGCCCTATATATTGGCACCGTCATAAAATAAATATTATATATTGTGTGTTACGTGTTTTTGTATACAGACTGAAAAATGCTATTTAATAATCAGTTTATATGTAGAGTGTGCCATTAAAAAAAAATATTGGTTGGCTTTATAAATTCTCCAGTTTGACAGGTAACAATTTTTTTTTATCATATTTGAATTCCTCAGAAAAAACCAAGTTTAGTACTTGAAGAATTTTCTGGGTATGTAGAATAGTGAATTAGGTGAGACTCTTAAAAAAATGTCCATGTACAATACATATTTATTTTCATCTTATTAAAAAATAACAACCTTAGGTGGACCTCCTGGCAATTATCATTTTTTTATGTTAAGTGGTGTCATAATTTTAAAGTCACGAATAAATCCATAATAATCGCAAAACTCTGAAATATTGGTTTTTAGAAACTTTACTGGATAAATAATTTAAAAAAAATGCTCATGATATTCAAATATTTTTCGGAGTTTTTGCACATTTTAATAGAAAGTAGGCTGAAAATGGACATTTTTTTATAAATTTATGGGATATACTGTTCATAAGTCAAATAATTTTTTAAAAGTTTCTAAAAATATTTTACTTGCAAATTAGAACCTTTTTTAATGTGATTAGCAATGTCTCGACCACGAAGAGTCACAACACTGAGAAGAGAACTTGCCCTGAGGACATCTTTTAATTACCTTGTAGTACAATGTCTACTTAATTTATCAATAACATGTCCCTTAGAGTCTATAATAGTTGATGATGTCGTGTGCTCCAGCCTCAGTTTTTCTTGTTAATGGATGCACAGCTTTTTCTTTGGACTTACCTGGCTGGTAGGCGTATTATTGAAGTGCAGTGGCTGGGCTTCCAAAATCCTTTTCCTAATATATTTGCTCAGCAGCCTCTCCAAAGCTTTAAAAAGTAAGGTGGTGAGGCCGATGAAATGGTACGTCTTAGGTTAGATATATGATTTTGGATTGTTCATCAACAGGACATAACCTATTTTATAACAAGGAAATATCAAGTTACCGATTGACATTGTCCAAATGCTGAAACATATATTTATACTTTATGGCTCTTCTTACACTAAGCGGTGCTGCCACGGTCGTCATTTCACTTTTACAGTGACTACTAGCTATGTATGTGGCTATGCCAAATATATTTGAATCAGTAAATAGGTAAAGTATACTGACCTGCTCGGATATACTTGTATGTATTACAACCCTACCGTAAGTTATGAAGTCTTCTTCTCCTTCTCATCCAGACATCTGCGCCGTTAGCTGGCATCTTTATGCTAAAGTTACAGCTGAAAAAAGGAGTCGTAATTAATAGTGTCAAACCAACTCCCGGGAGAGGCACAATTTTGAAGTGTATCCTAATTAGAAAAAGAACTAGTGAATGCTTCAATACTAGATCTAACGGATAACCTTCTTTAGTCTATTAAACTATTTTCAAACATCCTATATAACTGAAATTGTTCCAAATTCTTCTTACATTTAGTACTCAACCTGATTAGCTATAAATATATTTAGACAAAATAGCACTTGATGTTCATCATA
>JAHKBH010000073.1:0-10000 GCA_019049505.1 Pachyrhynchus sulphureomaculatus
ATATATATATATATATATATATATATTTATATATATATATCATATATATGTATATATACATATGTTATATATAATATATACTATATATATATATATATATATATATATATTTATAATATATATATATATATATATATAATCAGGTGTACAAGTATGAAATGCGGATTTCAGACAACAGATGGTGCAGCAGTACAGTTTGTGCTATAAAGATTTGACACTGCGCCATTTTGTTGTGTCATCAAAACAAGTGTCAGACGCGCACGAGTGATAAATTGAAAGAGTGTGTGCATAGTGTGGTGTTGTGTTCAATATGTTGAAATTTTATACCGAACAAAGAGCATTCGCGGACAGCATTAATTTTTTGTTTTTCATTTGAAGAAAACTGCTGTTGAATCATACCGATTACTTCGAGAAGCTTATGGTGAACATGCTCCATCGCAAGATACGTGTGAACGATGGTTTCGTCGCTTCAAAAGTGGTGACTTCGATGTTTGCAGATAAGGAACGTGGAAAACAGCCAAAAAAATACGAAGATATGGAATTGCAAGCATTGTTGGACGAAGATGATTCGCAAACACAAAAACAACTCGCTGAGCAATTGAGCGTTAGTCAACAAGCTGTTTCCAGTCGGCTACGAGAGATGGGAAAGATTCAGAAGACCGGGAAGATGGGTACCACATGAGTTGAACGACAGGCAAATGGAAAACCGCAAAAACACACACAACATTTTGCTCGCTCGGTACAAAAGGAAATCGTTTTTGCATCGTATAGTTACAGGGGATGAAAAGTGGATTTATTTGAGAATCCCAAGCGCAAAAAATCATGGTAGAGCCAGGCGCATCATCAACATCGACCGCAAGACCGAATCGCTTTGGCAGAAAGACGATACTCTGTTTTGTTTGGTGGGACCAGAGGGGCGTGGTCCTATTATGAGCTTTAAAAACCTGGGGAAACGGTTAATACTAAACGTTTACCAACAACAATTGACCGATTTGAACCATTCGCTGCTTGAAAAAGGCCAGAATACCGAAAGAGGCAACACAAAGTCATTTTTCTTCATGACAATGCTCCATCACATACGGCAAAAACCAGTTCGCGACACGTTGGAAGCACTCAGCTGGGAAGTTCTACTCCATGCGGCTTACTCACCAGACTTGGCTCCTTCCGATTACCACTTGTTTGCATCGATGGGTCACGCACTGATGCTGAGCAGCGCTTTGGTTCGTAAGAAGATGTGAAAAAATGGCTCGATGAATGGTTTGCAGCAAAAGGGGAAGATTTTTACTGGCGTGGTATTCACAAATTGCCCGAAAGATTGGAAAAATGTATAAACAAGCGATGGAGCATATTTTTTGAATAAAGCACTTTTTATCATTCTCACGAATTTAACATGTTTTTTTTTTTTTTTTTTAAATTCCACATTTCACACTTGTACACCTGGTATATATATATATATATATATATATATATATATATATATATATATATTGTAACATTCATTTTTTCCTAGATTTTAAGACCATGTAATGTTACTGATTTTTCACTTCAAATTGTACTTATTTTCATTTTTGTATCGAAACGGTATAATTAATCAAAGATTCCAAGCCGTTCGGTAATATTAGTGTTGCTGTGCGGGTTTCTGACCGAATCTTTCGGCACGCCGGGAATTGGTTGAAATGTGTATCCGGATTTTTGGTTCCGGCGTCGCGATATGACCGAGAGAAGGCCCACGACTTATTTAAGGGTCCGAAGAACTACGGTCGTGGCTGAGTACCATCAAGCCGCAGCCAGGCGAATTTTCATCGGAGCCGCCAAGTAGGCTTCCTTCTACAGAGCTGCAGTAAAGGCTCATAACAACAATCATGAGAGCTAAATAAAGCACAAGTTTTTTTAACGAAAAGCCGTAGTGGGCTCTCTAAGTGTTTACTAGAAAAGTGTGAAATCGGTGCCCACCCGTGTTCCATCGAAGCCGAAATAAAAACAGTAAGTTACCAAAACATCCTTCCATAGACTTATCCCTGAGTAGTGCCTTAACAGCATTTTGAACTGACTAAAAAGTGAAGTGAAAAGCACTATTTTTCCGTCTTCGGGAGTAGTCAGAGTTTAGAATTTAAATGTCATAACTACCTGTTAGGCTAAAATTTTTAGTAATCCTGTAAAACTGCAAAGGTTAGAACTTTTTATTTTTAAAAACATGAATAAATTTTCTTTTTGTTGATTAAAGCTAGTGTCTCACTGAATACCTATCTTACTTTTCAGGATAAGAACGGCTGATACCAAACTGATTTTTTTATTTACCAACAGTACACCCTTTTCAGTATTTTTTCATTTTTTTTAGCTGAAGTTAGATCCTTTCTATTTTAAAATGAATGGTACCCAAAAAGTCGTACAGCTGAGGTTTCTTTAAAAATAGAAAATAATTCCAAAAAGACGTACAAAAAATTATCTCTTACCCATATCTCTCTACCAAAGAAAACTGAGCTAGTGTGTGTTTAATTTCTTTAGTTCTTTTAAAAATCAGGATTCACTCAATTCATTATCAGAAATTAAAGCGGGGCAGCAAGAAAATTGTGCTCAAGCCTGGGGCAACCAATTTTCAAACGGTACAAAATTGCGCCCAAGCGTGGGAAAAACAATTTTTCACACGGTACAAAATAACGCCTCAAAAAGCGGGCAAGTTCACAGGTCACAAAATAGCGCTTGTCAACGCGGGGCTTTTGGAATTTTATTTTTTTAAAGGGTTCAGTGTACTAGCTTTCGAACAAAGTAAAAGCTCTAACTTTTCAGATATTTTTATTTCATAATATTTATTAAACGAAGCTACACGATAGCAATAAGACAAAAGCAGGAAATTTGTAGAATTATTTATTTCAATTTTATCTGATGGTGGTATAGATATTTGAATTTTGTTAATTGACTCTAAGATAAGAGATTCCTACTTTTTTCTTAAAAGCTACTTTTATAGTTCAGATTAGCAGATGTGCTTGTTTACTTTAATTTTTGCAGTGTTAGGTTTATTTTGCGGAACCGAAGAAAAAACTGTACTTTTTTTCTCACCGATGTTTTGCATGAATATTAAAAATACTTTGCTGATACGAAACGGTATTGGAGATTTTTTTGTTTGAAATTCTTAACATAGTTTTGGTAAAAGAATTTTAATATAAGGCAATACTTAGAAATTTTTTTGAAATTGTTAAAGATTTTTTAAATGTTTGGTAAAGAAGTTTACATATTTTAAGTGCCTTTACATATTTTTTTCTAGTTTTTTGACTATTGGGAGCACAGGAGAAATATTTTCACGACTTTTTAAACAATTCTTTTAAATTTTATTCATTTATCATGGAAGCCCTTCAATTTTAAAGTCAATCACTTACTGGAAAATGAATTAGACTATGAACTGGAAAAATCCGTCGTACTTTCTCAGAACGTCCGGTCGCGGATAAAAGAAAGATTCTAACGAGGATCTTAAGTAAAGATAATATTCCAATAGATCAGATTGGACTAAATGGTTACAAAAAGTTTCTGATTTTTTTTAGGTCTAATAAAAATTCTCCTTCTTAAGTTAAAACTCCTGCTTCTCCAAATGGTCACATGTCTCCTTTATTCGTGCATAAATATTTAGATAATAGACCGCATATAAAGATAGATCTATTAGGTGCCCATTTCTCGGCTTTACTTGACTCTGGTGCAAATGCCTCCGTTGTAGGTCAGAATGGTATTAAAATTTTAAGTCGTTTAAGTATAAAAATATGCCATGTCAAAAATAGAAGTGTTACCACTGCAGATGGCAGCCGTCTACAAAGTTTTAGGTACGGTTGAGTTGCCGCTAGTCTGCAATGGTCATTGTTTTAGTAATCTCATGCTCTAGTAGTACCTTCTCTATCACATACTTTGGTTTTAGGATGTGATTGTGCACAAAAATTCGGAATTTTAGTAAATTTTAAAGATAATTCGTGGTATCCACAGTCCCTAGAAGTCAATTCTAATACAAGTTTTAAAGATTGTTATTCCGAAAGTTCTTTAGAAAACCTTTTCTCGCGTCTATGTACCCTAGATGATCTCTCGCGGACGGAACGCTTAAAGGCAGAAAAAGTAATAAGCTCTTTCAAAGAAATAAGTAGTAAAGATAGGTTAGGCCGAACGAATAAAATCAACATGTCTATAGATACGGCTGATGCCAGTCCTGTAAAGACAAGGCCCATCGCCATGTCTCCGTACATGTCAAAAGTATTAAATAAGGAGTTAGACGAAATGTTGAAACTCGGAGTGATATCGTCTATGCTTTGACGGAAGAAAGCTCAACGAGGTCAGCAAATTTTATAACTATCCATTACCGAACATCGACAGAATTTTGTAAGGAGTTAGACGAAATGTTGAAACTCGGAGTGATATCGTCTATGCTTTGACGGAAGAAAGCTCAACGAGGTCAGCAAATTTGATAACTATCCTTACCGAACATCGACAGAATTTTGACATCACTCAGGAATGCTAAGTATGTATCCTCGATAGACCTTAGAAAGGCTTTCTGGCAAATTCCTTTGGACAAATCCTCTAAGGAAAAGACCGCTTTTGCAGTAGTAGGCCGAGGTCTATTTCAGTTCGTCACTATGCCGTTTGGTCTAATGAACGCTGCTCAAACTCAGCAACGTTTAGTGGACGCTATATTTGGTCCGAAATATGAGCCACATATTTTTACCTATCTCGATGATATTTTAGTAACATCGGAAGACTTCGAATCGCATATTCGCTTACTTAAAGAAGTAAAAAATAAATTGAAAGAGGCCGGACTGACGATAAATTTGAGCAAATGTGATTTTTTCAAAACTTCTCTAAAGTTTTTAGGCTATATTGTAGGCTCAAATTCCTTGCGTACCGATCCGGATAAAGTAGCAAGCATGGTTAATTATGCGAGACCTACTAATACTACGGAAGTTAAGCGCTTCGTAGGAATGTGTTCATGGTATAGACGTTTTATTGAGAATTTTTCTACCTTGTTGTCACCTATTAATGATCTTTTGAAAGGACGAAAAAAAGGACAATCGATAGATTGGACAAAAGCAGCAGAAGAATCTTTTATCAAGATTAAAGAGCTATTGGTTTCAGCTCCAATTTTATCCCAACCAGATTTTTCCCAACAGTTTTATATTTCTAGTGATGCTTCTAATACCGGTTTAGGGGGCGTCCTAACACAGAAAATCAATGGTGAGGAAAGAGTGATAGCGTATGCCAGTAGAACTTTATCAAAGGCTGAACGTAACTATTCGGTTGTTGAAAAAGAATGTTTAGCAGTACTCTTTAACATCGAAAAGTTTCGACCTTACATAGAAGGTGTTCCCTTTCACGGTCATAACAGATCATTATAGTTTATTGTGGCTTAATTCAATTAAAAACCCTAGTGGCAAACTAGCGCGTTGGGCGATTAGGCTGAGACAACATACATTTAATTTAATTCATAGAAAAGGAGTCCACAATGTTATTCCTGACGCTTTGTCAAGAATCCCAGATCATACCGCGGACGAAAAACAGTCTTAATGCACAGATTGGCGTAAGAATTGATACAGTTGACATAGATCGCATTGATCCATGGTACGACAATTTACGGCAGCAAATTAAAGAATTTCCTCAAAATTTTCCGCAGTGGAAAGTGGAAAATGATTTCGTGTACAAGTTTATCCCAAACCAGTTGCCTTTAAAAGTTAATGTACCCGAGTGGAAAATACTAGTTCCTAAACCACAGAGAGAGGAAATTATAGACATGTGTCACACTCCTCCTACTTCTGGTCATTTTGGCTTTTATAAAACTCTTCACAGGGTTCAGGAACAGTATTATTGGCCAAAAATGCGTTTTGACATCGTAAAGTTTGTGAGGACTTGTGAAGTATGTGGAGCGCAGAAATCTCCAAATGCACTACCTATTGGACTAATGGGAAAAGAGAAAACGGTTAATTACCCTTTTCAAGTCATAGCAGCTGATCTAGTAGGCCCATTCCCACGTTCAAAAAGGGAAATAAATGGCTTCTCGTGGTTTCTTGATGGTTTACAAAGTATACCATGCTATTTCCTTTGAAAAGCTCTAAAGCTGGATATATAGAGAGAATTTTGGAAAATAATATCTTTCTAATCCACGGTGTTCCATCGCTCTTAATATGCGATAACGGTACTCAGTTTACCTCTAAAAGTTTTAAGAGCTTAAGTGAAACTTATGGTTTTAACATCCGTTTTAATCCCGTGTACTCTCCCCAATGTAATTTTGTGGAACGTAATAACCGAACAGTCGGGACCGCTTTAGGAAGTTACGTTGATTCACATGACACTTGGGATGGCAATATTTCCAAAATTCAACAAGCAATAAATACCGCAAGACACGAAGTAACAGGGTTCACACCGTCTTTCTTAGTTTACGGCAGACATATAACATACCTCTATCTGGATCGTATTATAAAAATTTAGATTTGGATGTCAATGTTGACAGCGAAATAATTCCGGGTAACAGGGGTGCGTACGCCGAAAATTTAAAGGGTTTAAAAGATATTTTCACCGACGTGCGTAGTAGGATACATAAGGCTTATGAACGGAACAGTAAGTCTTACAACCTTAGAAAAAGGGATTTTCCTTTAAGATAGGTGATCACGTTTGGCGAAAAAATAAAATTCTTTCCAGTGCAGCTGATAAATTCACATCTAAGTTGGTACCTAAGTATGTGCATTGCGTGATAGAGAGAAAGATTTCAGACTTAGTTCTATGGTTTAGTTAATTTAGACGGGACTAAAGTAGGACGATGGCATATTAAAGACTTAAAACCATTCAACGGACCTAACCCTAGTGAAAGTTTGTCAGGAGAAGAATAATTTATATTTACATTATCTTAATTGCTTAACTTTTTTTTTTGATGTTGCTCTGTAGAGGTGACGACCTCGTTTTTTTTTTTGACTGTTATAAAAGTTGAGCAGAGAATAGCTTACTTTTATTGTTTAATGCTAAGGTTTTGGGTATTGGCCATATATCCAACCTTAGGTTGATTGTAGTTGATGTTTAGCATCGACTCAGCTGTTGCGAGCTTGCGAAAGAGTCACACTCAGGATGTATCATAAGACTGGTATGTCGGTGGTCGCGGGATTTGATTTGCTTATGACCCCAAAGAATATCCAGTTCTTGACACTTGGAAGCGAAATTTTGATTAGAGGCAATCCAAAGTGATCTTGAGTTAGGACAAGCGCAAGATGTAGCTCGTGTAGTGTGATGTAGAGTCAAAATTTTTTAATGAGCAATTTCAAAGTTTGTTACCCGAGTGGGTGTATTTCTATTACCTTAGTGGTATATGTTGGGTGCAATTAAGAGTAAATTGATTTTGGTTTATCCAGTAAGTCTAAGACTTGGATTATTTTGATTTAGATCTTCTTCTGAATTGACAAACTGAGGGTATTTTCTATTTTTTTTTCAGGGCCGTTTAAACGTTACCTTTGAGTCACTAATTTTTTTAAATTTTTTTTTTTTTGCATGGACTCATAGGCGTCTGTTGAGTTTTTCGGTCTACTATCAGATTGATAGGAAATTGAAGTCCTGCAGGAGAACTAAAGGCTGATCATTTACAAGAGATGAGAGCAGAGTAAGACAGTCGTTTCACAAAGAAGTGATCAAAATCTGATACCGAGATGAGAACCTTGTCAAGAGAGGCTAAGCGCAGTTAAGGAAGATTCCTAACCGAATTTTTAGATTTTCACCAGATAATCTAGAAGTTTGGGCTGACAGAAAACGGTTATGCCTGATACCTGTAGCAGTTTCTTCTAGAGGCTATTGTCTAGGAAGACGATTAACACCATGATCGAATATTCTAGCTGTCAACGATGTTTTCTTCTTGTTTCTGATTAAGCTGGAAAAGCTCTTGTCGTCTTCAAAAGTTTTGTTGCGTTGCCACCGAAAAATAGAGAAATTTTTGCTTCATGTAGCCTTTTAAGCTCATTTTCGTAGTTTGGAAATTTCCGTTAGAAGCTTGGTTTAGTTAACCTTGTAAACCTTTTAGGTTGTATCCCATGAGTTATTTGTTTTTACAGGCTGTGATGCACCGGGTGCTAACAGATGCCGTTACGACGTTTGGCAGGGAGTTAGTCTTCCTGAGGAACAGACTGATTGGAAGGGTAGTCTATGGAGGGCGCACGTTTGACCTTTGGGACCTTTAGAGGTTTTGTTACCCAATGGCTATTTCTATTTGAGCCAAAGGAGAGCCTAGCTACTGTAGTCGACCTCAGCTCCAATTAGCCTATTAGTGGTGACAGGCTGTTGGCAGTAGTGTGTTTCGGAACACCCTATTGATTAATTTTTTTTGACTTATGGTGGTGTGGTAGACACCGTTTTAGTTTAGTGGATGCTATAATCTACTCCCTTTTGTTGGTGGACTCCAGGGTCACCATTTCCGTATTTTATTGTCTCCACCTTTCAGTATATCGTGGTGAGGTGTTTGTCTCCTGTTATGTGGGATGGATTGAATGTTTTTCGTTGTTGTTCTAGGGCGAGACCAGTACACGAGGGTTCTTCATGCAACTTGGGAAGCGCAATGCTGGTTAAATTTTATATCTCTGTGTAGCCACCCTGAAGAATGACGGAGGGCGTTTTTTCTGGCTCATGTTTCTAGGCAGATTTGTCACTTTGGTGCGATGTGCCGAAGATTTGATTAGCTTTTGCTAAGAGCTTTCACCAAGCTCAGTATGGAGTTATCATAACCAAGAGTTTGGGATTTGAACTCCTGTATGTATTTCTGTATATATTTCTGTACATATTTCTGTATATATTTCGGTGTATGTTGGTTGCCTGAGGGCATGTGCTCAAAATGCGAGATTTTGAGTCGTTTTGCTTATGGACTCCTATATATAGGATTATGACTTTAGGGAGGTCCTATTTCGAGACTTGCTGTCTCATATAGTTATGTTAGGAATGTTTCCTTGAATGTTAGTTGCGCGCGGACTAATCATTCTGTTCTTTGTGAACATTGCTTTTTGAAGCAGGATCATTCAGTTTGGTGAATTTTAGCTTTTATAGCTATTCACTGTGCCTATAGTGATATTGTTAGCTTTTATAGCTGCTCACTATGTTAATGGCGAGATTGTTCTTTTAGAACGCAGACCTTGTGTAGTCGAGGACTATTTACAGAGTGTTTTCTTGGCGAGGAGCCGAGGTTTTTTCTGGCGATATACCAGAGTGTTTTGTTGGCGATGAGCTGACGTGTTTTCTGGCGATCAACCAGAGCGTTTTCCCTGGCGACTTTAGCATGTC
Organism: Pachyrhynchus sulphureomaculatus; assembly: GCA_019049505.1. Classification (NCBI taxonomy): domain Eukaryota; kingdom Metazoa; phylum Arthropoda; class Insecta; order Coleoptera; family Curculionidae; genus Pachyrhynchus; species Pachyrhynchus sulphureomaculatus. Next base: position 9,268 of record JAHKBH010000073.1, read on the forward strand.
TGGATGTCTTAGGACGTCGACATTGCGCGATAGAGTGCGATTATTTTCCGAGTGCGACTAGTAGTGATACTAGATTTAGAATGTTTTCTTAGCGATGAGCTAGAGCATGGATGGCGATTTTTTCCCGAGCGTTTGTCTGGATATTTATCCAGATATTTTTTTTTTTTTTTTTGGCCTAGTGCTAAATGGTCTGACAAGACTTTTTCTTTTTAGTGTAAGTGTTTGCACTAGAATCATTTTTTTATTTTTTTCTTTATTTAAGAATTTTTATAAATTTCTTTTGCTGAAATAGAAAATTTTCCGACAATCCTTAAAATATTTTAAGGGGGGTGTTCATATTTTATTTCAGTTCACTTTTTTTGATTTAGACAAGAGTCTAGACAAAGTTATATTTTTTGTTTTGGTAACAATAACAGAGCTGATTCTTCTATATAAGAAGACCGCGATTGTTACTTTAGAAAGGTATTTCTTATGTTCATGCAAGGATTTTTATTTACTTTTTGATGTACTTAACCTTAGTGCTTAATTAAGTTAAGTCTAGTTATAAGATTCTTGTGTACTTGCAAAGATTTTCATTTGGTTTTCATTGTACTTAATATTAGTGCTTAATTGAGTTAAGTCTAGTAGTAGGGTCCGAAGTTTGTACTTTTGTTTTAAGTTCTGACCTTAGTATTAAGTGATAGTGTACCACTTTGTACCTCTTCATAAGTAGCCTTAGTTTAATAGACTAGTG
>JAHKBH010000073.1:15000-22659 GCA_019049505.1 Pachyrhynchus sulphureomaculatus
AAATTCTCTTTTTTTGTTAATTAAAGCTAGTGTCTCACTGAATACCTATCCTACTTTTCAGGGCAAGAACGGCTGTACCAAACTGATTTTTTTTTTGTTTACCAACAATACTTTCTTTCAGCATTTTTCCATTTTTTTAGCTGAAGTTAGATCCTTTCTATTTTAAAATGGATGGTGCCCAAAATTTTGTACAGCTAAAGCCTTTTAAAAAAATAGAAATTAATTCCAAAAAGACGTAAGAAAATTATCTCTTACCCATATCTCTCTACCAAGGAAAACTGAGCTAGTGTGTGTTTAATTTCTTTAGTTCTTTTAAAATCAGGGTTCACTCAATTCAGTATCGGAAATTAAAGCGGGTAAGTTCGAGGGTACAAAAAAAGATGCCTCAAAACTGAGAACAATTTTTCAAAAGTTACAAAATAGCGCTGTCAACGCGGGGCTTTTGGAATTTTTATTTTTTTAAAAAAAAGGGTTCAGTGTACTAGCTTTCGGAACAAAATAAAAGCTCTAACTTTGCAGATATTTTTATTTCATAATACTTATTAAACGAAACTACACTATAGCAGTAAGACAAAAGCAGGAAATTTGTGGAATTTTTTTATTTCAATTTATCTGATATAGATATTTGAATTTTGTTGTTGACTCTAAGATAAGAGATTCCTACTTTTTTCTTAAAAGCTACCTTTATAGTTCAGATTAGCAGATGTGCTGGTTTACTTTAATTTTTTGCAGTAGATTTATTTTACGGTAAACCGAACAAAAAACTGTTCTTTTTTCTCACCTATATTTTGCATGAATATTAAAAATACTTTGCTGATACGAAACGGTATTTGGAGATTTTTTTGTTGAGAAATTCTTAACATATTTGGTAAAAGAATTTAATACAAGGCGATACTTAAAAATTTTTTTGAAATTGTCGAAGATTTTTTTTAATGTTTGGTAAAGAAGTTTACATATTTTAAGTGCCTTTGCATATTTTTTATTTTTGACTATTGGGAATACAGGAGAAATATTTTTAACGACTTTTTAAACAATTCTTTTAAATTTTATTCATTTATCATGGAAGCCGTCAATTTTAAAGTCAATCACTTACTGGAAAATGAATTAGACTATGAACTGAAAAGCCGTCGTATTTTCTCAGAACGTCCGGTCGCGGATAAAAGAAAGATTCTAACGAGGATCTTAAGTAAAGAAATACTCCAATAAATCAGATTGGACTAAATAGTTACAAAAAGTTTCTGATTTTTTTTTAAGTCTAATAAAAATTCTCCTTCTTAAGTTAGAACTCCTGCTTCTCCAAATGGTCACATATCTCCTTTATTCGTGCATAAATATTTAGATAACAGACCGTATATCAAGATAAATCTATTAGGTGCCCATTTCTCGGCTTTACTTGACTCTGGTGCAAATGCCTCCGTTTTTAGGTCAGAATGGTATTAAAATTTTAAGTCGTTTAAGTATAAAAATATGCCACGTCAAAAATAGAAGTGTTACCACTGCAGATGGCAGCCGTCTAAAAGTTTTAGGTACGGTTGAGTTGCCGCTAGTCTGCAATGGTCATTATTTAGTAATTTCTGCTTTAGTAGTACCTTCTCAATCACATACTTTGGTTTTAGGATGTGATTTTGCACAAAAATTCGGAATTTTTGTAAATTTTAAAGATAATTCGTGGTATCCACAGTCCCTAGAAGTCAACTCTAATACAAGTTTTAAAGATTGTTATTCCGAAAGTTCTTTAGAAAACCTTTTCTCGCGTCTATGTACCGTAGATGATCTTTCGCGGACGGAACGCCTTAAAGCAGAAAAAGTAATAAGCTCTTTCAATGAAATAAGTGGTAAAGATAGGTTAGGCCGAACGAATAAAATCACCATGTCTATAGATACGGCTGATGCCAGTCCTGTAAAGACAAGGCCCATCGCCATGTCTCCGTACATGTCAAAAGTATTAAATAAGGAGTTAGACGAAATGTTGAAACTCGGAGTGATATCGTCTATGCTTTGACGGAAGAAAGCTCAACGAGGTCACTTGTTGGTCAGCAAATTTGATAACTATCCATTACCGAACATCGACAGAATTTTGTAAGGAGTTAGACGAAATGTTGAAACTCGGAGTGATATCGTCTATGCTTTGACGGTGAAGAAAGCTCAACGAGGTCAGCAAATTTGATAACTATCCCTTACCGAACATCGACAGAATTTGACATCACTCAGGAAATGCTAAGTATGTATCCTCGATAGACCTTAGAAAGGCTTTCTGGCAAATTCCTTTGGACAAATCCTCTAAGGAAAAGACCGCTTTTGCAGTAGTAGGCCGAGGTCTATTCAGTTCGTCACTATGCCGTTTGGTCTAAAGAACGCTGCTCAAACTCAGCAACGTTTAGTGGACGCTATATTTGGTCCGAAAATATGAGCCACATATTTTTACCTATCTAGATGATATTTTAGTAACATCGGAAGACTTCGAATCGCATATTACGCTTACTTAAAGAAGTAAAAGATAAATTGAAAGAGGCCGGACTGATGATAAATTTGAGCAAATGTGATTTTTTTCAAAACTTCTCTAAAGTTTTTAGGCTATATTGTAGGCTCAAATTCCTTGCGTACCGATCCGGATAAAGTAGCAAGCATGGTTAATTATGCGAGACCTACTAATACTACGGAAGTTAAGCACTTCGTAGGAATGTGTTCATGGTACAGACGTTTTATTGAGAATTTTTCTACCTTGTTGTCACCTATTAATGATCTTTTGAAAGGACGAAAAAAAGGACAATCGATAGATTGGACAAACGCAGCAGAAAGATCTTTTATATAAAGATTAAAGAGCTATTGGTTTCAGCTCCAATTTTATCCCAACCAGATTTTTCCCAACAGCTTTAATATTTTAGTGATGCTTCTAATACCGGTTTAGGGGGCGTCCTAACACAGAAAATCAATGGTGAGGAAAGAGTGATAGCGTATGCCAGTAGAAACTTTATCAAAGGCTGAACGTAACTATTCGGTTGTTGAAAAAGAATGTTTGGCAGTACTCTTTAACATCGAAAAGTTTCGACCTTACATAGAAGGTGTTCCTTTCACGGTCATAACAGATCATTATAGTTTATTGTGGCTTAATTCTATTAAAAACCCTAGTGGCAAACTAGCGCGTTGGGCGATTAGGCTGAGACAACATACATTTAATTTAATTTGATGCCAAAATGCGTTTTGATATCTTAAAGTTTGTGAGGACTTGTGAAGTATGTGGAGCGCAGAAATCTCCAAATACACTACCTATGGGACTGATGGGAAAAGAGAAAATGGTTATAATTACCCTTTTCAAGTCATAGCAGCTGATCTAGTAGGTCCCATTTCCACGTTCAAAACAAGGAAATAAATGACTTTTCGTAATTTCTTGCTGGTTAACAAAGTATACCGTGTATTTCCTTTGAAAAGCTCTAAAGCCGAATGCTTTTTGAAAATTTTAGAAAAACGATATTTTTCTAATCCACGGAGTTTCATCGCCTTCGATATGCGATAACGGTACTCAGTTTACCACTAAGAGTTTTAAGAGCTTAAGTGAAACTTATGGTTTTAACATCCGTTTTAATCCCGTGTACTCTCCCCAATGTAATTTTGTGGAACGTAATAACCGAACAGTCGGGACCGCTTTAAGAAGTTACGTGGATTCACATGACACTTGGGATGGCAATATTTCCAAAATCAACAAGCGATAAAATACCGCAAGACACGAAGTAACAGGGGTTCACACCGTCTTTCTTAGTTTACGGCAGACATATACCTCTATCTGGATCATATTATAAAAACTTAGATTTGGATGTCAATGTTGACAGCGAAATAATTCCGGATAACAGGGGTGAGTACGCCGAAAATTTAAAGGGTTTAGTTTAAAAGGATATTTTCACTGACGTGCGTAGTAGGATACATAAGGCTTATGAACGGAACTGTAAGTCTTACAACCTTAGAAAAAGGGATTTTGCCTTTAATATAGGTGATCACGTTTGGCGAAAAAATAAAATTCTTTCCAGTGCAGCAGATAAATTCACATCTAAGTTGGTACCTAAGTAATGTGCATTGCGTGATTAGAGAAAAGATTTCAGATTTAGTTTATGGTTTAGTTAATTTAGATGGGACTAAAATAGGACGATGGCATATTAAAGACTTAAAACCATTCAATGAACCTAACCCTAATGAAAGTTTGTCAGAAGAAGAATAATTTATATTTACATTATCTTAATTGCTTTAATTTTTTTTGATGTTGCTCTGTAGAGGTGACGACCTCGTTTTTTTTTGACTGTTATAAAAAGTTGAGCAAAGAATAGCTTACTTTTATAGTTTTTTTTGCTAAGGTTTTTTGGGTATTGGCCATATCCCAAACTTAGGTTGATTGTGGTTGATGTTTAGCATCGACTCAGTTTTTTGCGAGCTTGCGAAGGAAAGAGTCACACTCAGGATATATCATAAGACTGGTATGTCGGTGGTCGCGGGATTTGATTTGCTTATGACCCCAAATAATATCCAGTTCTTGACACTTGGAAGCGAAATTTTGATTAGAGGCAATCCAAGGTGATCTTGAGTTAGGACCAGCGCAAGATGTAGCTCGTGTAGGGTGATGTAAGTCAAAATTTTTTATGAGCAATTTCAAAGTTTGTTACCCGAATGGGTGGATTTCTATTACCTTAGTGGTATATGTTGGGTGCAATTAAGAGTAAATTGATTTTGGTTATCCAGTAAGTCTAGGACTTGGATTAATTTGATTTAGATCTTCTTCTGAATTGACAAACTGAGGGTATTTTCTATTTTTTTTCAGGGCCGTTTAAACGTTACCTTTGAGTCACTAATTTTTTTAAAATTTTTTTGCATGGACTCATAGGCGTATGTTGAGTTTTTTCGGTTATACTATCAGATTGATAGAAAATTGAAGTCCTGCAGGAGAACTAAAGGCTGATCATTTACAGGAGAGAATGAGAGCAGAGTAAGACAGTCGATTCACAAAGAAATGATCAAAATCTGATACCGAGATGAGAACCTTGCTAAGAGAGGCTAAGCGCAGTGAAGGAAGATTCCTAAACCGAATTTTTAGATTTCCAAGAGGTAATCTAGAAGTTTGGGCTGACAGAAAACGGTTATGCCTGATACCTGTAGCAGTTTCTTCTAGAGGCTATTGTCTAGGAAGACGATTAACACCATGATCGAATATTTTAGCTGTCGACGATGTTTTCTTCTTGTTTCTGATTAAGCTGGAAAAGCTCTTGTCGTCTTCAAAAGTTTTGTTGCGTCGCCACCAAAAATTTGAGAAATTTTTTGCTTCAAGTAGCTTTTTAAAGCTCATTTTCGTTTTTTGGAAATTCCCGTTAGAAGCTTGGTTAAGTCAACCTTGTAAACCTTTTAGGTTGTATCCATGAGTTATTTGTTTTTACAGGCTGTGATGCACCGGGTGCTAACAGATGCCGTTACGACGTTTGGCAGGAAGTTAGTCTTCCTGAGGAACAGACTGATTGGAAGGGTAGTCTATGGGGGGGGTGAACGTTTTGACCTTTGGGACCTTTAGGGGTTTTGTTACCCAATGGTTATTTCTATTTGAACCAAAGGAGAGCCTAGCTACTGTAGTCGACCTCAGCTCCAATTAGCCTATTAGTGGTGACAGGCTGTTGGCAGTAGTGTGTTTCGGAACACCCTAATGATTAATTTTTTTTGACTTATGGTGGTGTGGTAGACACCGTTTTAGTTTAGTGGATGCTATAATCTACTCCCTTTTGTTGGTGGACACCAGGGTCACCAATTCTGTATTTTATTGTCTCCACCATTCAGTATATCGTGGTGAGGTGTTTGTCTCCTGTTATGTGGGATGGATTAAATTCTTTTCGTTGTTGTTCTAGGCGAGACCAGTACACGAGGGTTCTTCATGCAACTTGGAGAAGCGCAATGCTGGTTTAAGTTTTATATCTCTGTGTAGCCACCCTGAAGAATGACGGAGGGCGTTTTTTCCGGCTCATGTTTCTAGGCAGATTGTCACTTTGGTGCGATGTGCCGAAAATTTGATTAGCTTTTGCTAAGAGCTTTCACCAAGCTCAGTATGGAGTTATCATAACCAAGAGTTTGGGATTTGAACTCCTGTATATATTTCTGTACATATTTCTGTATATATTTCGGTGTATGTTGGTTGCCTGAGGGCATGTGCTCAAAATGTGTGATTTTGAGTCGTTTGGTTTATGGACTCCCATATATAGGATTATGACTTTAGGGAGGTCCCTATTTCGAGACTTGCTGTCTCATATAGTTATGTTGGGAATGTTTCCTTGAATGTTAGTTGCGCGCGGACTAATCATTCTGTTCTTACGAACATTGCTTTTTGAAGTAGGATCATTCAGTTAGGTGAATTTTAGCTTTTATAGCTATTCACTGTGTTTAGAGTGAATTTTAGCTTTTATAGCTACTCACTGTGCCTATAGTGATATTGTTAGCTTTTATAGCTGCTCACTATGTTAATGGCGTGATTGTTCTTTTAGAACGCAGACTCTGTGTAGTCGAGGACTACTTACAGAGTGTTTTCTTGGCGAGGAGCTGAGGCTTTTTTCTGGCGATATACCAGAGTGTTTTCTTGGCGAGGAGCCGAGGTTTTTTCTGGCGATATACCAGAGTGTTTTCTTGGCGAGGAGCCGAGGTTTTTTTCTGGGCGATATACCAGAGTGTTTTTAGTTGGCGATAAGCTGACGTGTTCCCTGGCGATTTTTGCATGTCTGGATGTCTCAGGACGTCGACATTGCGCGATGTAGAGTTTTCCCTAGCGATATTTAGCATGTCTAGATGTCTTAGGACGTCGACATTGCGCGATAGAGTGCGATTATTTCCCGAGTGCGACTAGTAGTGATACTAGATTTAGAATGTTCTCTTAGTGATGAGCTAGAGCATTGAGGGCGATTTTTCCGAGCGTTTGTCTGGATATTTATCAGAAGTTTTTTTTTGGCCTTGTGCTAAATGGTCTGACAAGACTTTTCCTTTTAGTGTAAGTGTTTGCACTAGAATCATTTTTTATTTTTTTTCTTTATTTAAGAATTTTTATAAATTTCTTTTGCTGAAATAGAAAATTTTCAGACAATCCTTAAAATATTTTAAGGGGGTGTTCATATTTTATTTCAGTTCACTTTTTTGATTTAGACCAGAGTCTAGACAAAGTTAATTTTTTTTTGTTTTGGTAACAATAACAGAGCTGATTCTTTTATATAAGAAGACCGCGATTGTTACTTTGAACAGGTATTTCTTATGTTCATGCAAGGATTTTTTATTTACCTTTTGATGTACTTAACATTAGTGCTTAATTAAGTTAAGTCTAGTTATAAGATTCTTGTGTGTACTTGCAAAGATTTTCATTTGGTTTCCATTGTACTTAATATTAGTGCTTAATTAAGTTAAGTCTAGTAGTAAGGTCTTCCCGAGTTTGTACTTTTGTTTTAAGTTCTGACCTAGTAGTATTAAGTGATAGTGTACCACTTTTGTACCTTTTCATAAGTAGCCTAAGTTTAATAGACTAGTGTAGTCTATTTCTTTTTGGAAGGGGGTAAATGTAACATTCATTTTTCCTAGATTTTAAGACCATGTAATGTTACTGATTTTTTCCATTTCAAATTGTACTTATTTTCATTTTTGTATCGAACGGTATATTAA
>JAHKBH010000760.1:0-25000 GCA_019049505.1 Pachyrhynchus sulphureomaculatus
ATGTGTTGCCAAATATGGATAAATTTACTTATTCTTGGTAGTTTGTAAGGTTTGTAATTAAGGTCATAGTGTAGCTTTAGCATGAAAATACTGAAAAGACATTATTATTACATGCATTATTATTGTACGAGAGGGGGGAGGCGGGATGAAAATTATGTTTGAAAATTGGGTCGCAAATACTGAAAGGTTGAGAAACGCTGGAGTATATAGAAAACTATAAACAGGAAATCGACACTTCTTATTTATTAATTCTTTTGATGTATCCTAGCGAGCTTGGGGGATTTCTATTATTTATTAAGCGCCTACTATTTATACAATAGACAAGGTTACTAATAATTTACTGACGGTAAACACTTGCTATTTGTAAATAATTTTTAACTTTACGTTATAATCAATTGTATTCAGGTAAGCGGAAGGCTTTGCTTTCCGACCTTTTTTAGTGTTCCGTACGGAACACTTATAAGATGATTTCGGTGTCTGTTCGTCTGTCTCTCTGTCACACCCGATTTTCTCCGAAATTATTTGTCACAGAAAGTTGAAGTTTGGTAATAATATAGGAATTGATGGCCTCATCAGAGCCATGTAGTTTTAAAAGTTAAATTTTGAGGAGTTAGTGTTGGGGGGTGAAATAGGAAGTGAAAAAAAAAATTTTTTTATTAGGTCGTCGAGTGTGATGTCAAATGAAAGCTTGTGAAAACAGGAGTAAAAAAATATATATAATGTAATACTTGCGCGCACTTTTCTTTGAATTATTTTTCAAAAATCGTGAAAAATCGCTGTCCACCCGCCTTATCTCGAAAAGTACTTATCAAAAAATTTTGAAAAAATTCTGAAGTATTCTCCACGGGGTGTAGATCGAACGAAAATTATCACGAGTGCATTACCTATAATAATTTATCTTGTATATAAAAAAAACCCAAAAATTTCAAGGTCATCAGTTTTCAGTAAAGATTGGAAATAAACTTTGTTGAAAACTCATTTGGGGTGTGTTTTGTGAAGTCACTGATCATTTTACACCTCCGTAACAAAATTTTTTATTTTAAAAGTAATCAACGTACAGAACACTAATTGCGCAAGTTCAACTTGCACTTGACCGGTTATTTTCAATATATTTTGTTATGTTTAAGACCTTCAAAAAGAATGCCTTGCATGCTAATGAGCACTGGATGAGGAATACATTGTTGTCGATTCCATTACAACATGCTTGTAATTGACAATATTCTTTTTATCTCGATTATAACTTGTTCAATAAAACTAGCATGTTAAATTTATCATAAACTTTTTAACAAATAAAAAGGAAACATTAAATATTTGAACCTGTTCTGTAAGAAAAAGTCCATGCCTATTATCACTTAAACGTTTAAAAGTACGTTTGCCTTTTAACACCCTTTTTCTTTTGTAGGAATATCCAGACGAATCTCATATATTCCCACTATTTCGCCTCTCTTATCTCTGGATCACTCCGGTTGGAGTTTCCACAGTTTTAACAATCGGAATTTTAGTAAGTTTCCTGACAGGGAAGACCGATATCAAATGTTTGGATCCAGATCTGATATCTCCAGTTTCCCAGTGGATGATGCCGACCGAGAGTCAGAGATTTTCAGGAACGGCTATTAGGAAGGTTAGAAGTCGAGAAACAGCCGAATCCGAACAAATGGTACAAGAAGTAATTGATGTAGGGACTATCTTAAGGGTTAGTATAATGGGAGAGACAAAAATCATGTGACTTTTTTGTAATTTCTCTTAAAATACTCATTTGTAACGAAATAATTTTCTTTATTTTATTGTCCCCTTAGTGTTTTGGTAATAAAAAGCTATAGCTGATTAAATATTTTCGACCAGTATTATAACTTTTCCATGCGTAAGAAATCTAATGAAGAATGCTTTTTTTAAAAGTGATACGATTATGTCATAATGATAATTTACGTTGATCTGAGGAAAAAAAAAAGATAAAATAGGTCTATATTTATTTAAGTCTATATTTATTTACTTATATAGTCAATGAGTTTTATACTCTGACAGTGGAAAAAGAATATGTTCTACTTCATATTTAAATTTATCTTTTTCAAAAAATTAAATTCTACATCAAAGTAGTATCATAAAAATTTGGAAACGTTTCAATGGCAGGCATAAATTTAAGTGGGGAGAGGATATGACCATTAAGGTAGACAAAATTACTAATTACATTATATTTAAGTAAGATATAATTTGCACCTCTAGTTGACGTAGGCCTAACTTTGAAGGCGTACCTGCCCTCTGGTGGCAGTTTGAGGCTACAGACCGATCGAGGAATTGTTCAGGGAGTTGCTAACAATTACCGGTTAATAGTGCTTTATAGGGTTTTGCCCCAAGTATATAAAAATCAATATAAATCACTATGATTGGAAAAAGTCTATTTTTCAGCAGTTTTTGACTGTCCGTTAATCGATCTCAGAGTACGTATGTATTTTATATATATATATATATATATATATATATATATATATATATATATATATATATATATATATAAAATAGCGTTATTACAGATAATATTTAAGGTATCAGACCAGTTTTTTTTTAAATACACGAGGGTGAATTAAATAAAAACCTTAAAAGTGCAATAAATTTTATATGGTAACAATTAACAAAAAATCATACATATTATTTTTTGACGTTGAATGCAAGTTTTCCACCGCTTTCGGAGTGTATGGATACCACGTTTAAAGAACTTTTTTGGTCATAACTGTATCTATTTGTGCATCGCGATTTTCACCTCTTCACGACTTCCGACTTCCACCCCTCTTTGGTAGGTTCGAATATATGCAAGTCGCTAGGGGCGAGGTCTGATGAATAGGGTGTATGAGACATTCAAATTTGATATCCTCTACAGTCGTGGCACTCATTTTTATTGACTTGACAATTTTCTGCACCGAACCAAAACCAATATCCAAAATTGTGGCCATTTCGTTTAGAGTAATACGCCTATTTTACTTTACAAGCAGTGTCACTAAAGCAATGTTTTCGTCTGTCACTATACGGTGAGCCTGCACCAGTCGTGTGGCTTCCTCCACAGAAGTTACTCCGCTTTTAAACATTCTACATCACTCGTACACTTGCTTGCAGGGACAAACACGAATCACCGTACTGCGCTGTCGTCCTGCGACGAATTTCAATTGGTTTGACCTGTTCACTACTCAAAAAATCGCATCTTAGATCCCTGCTCTAACGCGGTGCATGTTGACAGTGGGGCAGCCATCTTGTTACTGATGCTGCTGATTTCTTTGTTACACCATCACTCCACGAACTATCGGTTACATGATGTGAAACTCGGGGAACACTACTCTCATCTACCGAATCAATTATACAACTTTTCGGAATTTTATTGCATTTTTAAGGTTTTCATTTGATTCACCCTCGTATATCTGAGTTTGGATGACTCCTCAGCAATTTTCAAAGATTGCTGTCGTTGATTCCATATTACTAATATAAATTAATTTATTTCAGGCATCTCCATCGTAACAGACGAGCAGCAACTTTAAGGATCCTCTCTAATTTATATTGTTACGCGATGTGATGATAATTGCTGGCTATAGTGTTATTTTACTGACTGGCCGTTGTTGATAAAGGTCTACGTTAACTAATACACAATTAGTTGTCATCACTGCGCGTAACATTCATAGATATTTATTCATTGATCTGATCTTATATTTTTTTAAAAAGTTTACAAATACTTGATCTGAAGTCGTATTTTTATTAACTTAATTTAATAATAAATAACCGACAGCGGTGTCACATGGAGGAAAATATGTTTTTTTTTTTTCTACGAATGACCTATAATTACGTTATAATGCTAATTTACTTAGATCTGAGAGAAACATAAACAAAGGAAGGTCTATTTTTTTATGGTCACAGCACATGTGCTGCATGGAAATCTCTAAAGCGCTACAGGAGCGAAGCGTGTGCAAAAAACGAGATTCACGTTGGTCTTGACTCGCTGTAAATTGTACTTGGTGGGAAACACAGTCTTGGGCAAATTATTCCAAAGAGATGAGGTTTTTCATATAAAAGATTGCTTGAAAAGGGTTGTATGACGAGTGCAAAGCTGAACTTCATACGGATGTGAAGTATTACCGCGACGTATATTGCGAGCATGCACCACTTTGGGAGACATTAAGCCGGCTACTTCGATCGAACACTTTCCTTGAAAGTATTTGTAGAAAATATAAGTCTTGGATATTCCAAGGAATCGAGGTTGATGGCCCGTCCTGGGTTTCCAATGACGCGAACAGTTCTCTTGTGAATATAATCCAACAGTTGCAGTGTATGTTTGGGAGCAGAGTCTCAAAAATGGAAGCAGTATTCCATCGTTGGTCGCATTTAAGCTTTGTACAGAATTAACAGTTGTAATGTGTAAAGCTAGTTCGAAATAATATTCCCAGCTTTTAAGAAGCTCCCTTTTCTATGTTTGCAAGATGTTTATTCCAAGACATATTTGTTCCCAAATTAACGCCCAGCAAATTGAGTGACGATGCTAGAAGAATGGAGTACCCCGACATAACTATGTCGGGTTCAACAACGTAAACATTTTCAGAAAAAACCGCCACCTGGGTTTTTATAGCGTCAAATTTTACTTGGTTACTGTCACCCCCAAGATAAACTTTCTTCAAGGTCTTTGTTAAGTTGCACGACTTCTTGCTCTCTGCGGATATTTGTATGAGTAGCTGATATGCGAGCGTTCAAAGTAAATGAAGAAATAAGCGTACTGTCATCTGCACAGCTGTAGATTGGATTCCTGGTCTTTTGTTTATATATTTATTTATGTATATATCATCACAAAGGTGACCAAGATACCGTTTCTGGCAGTGCGTGTCCTCTGATTTAATTTAGGATATGACCAAAAATTTAAATCATTGAAAACTCAGTGACGTACTTTGACTTACTGTTTTAATTACTTAAATTATTGTAAAAAAAATACTTAGGCTGTAAAAGAAAGACAACTGCCCTCTCGACACTTGGACCACCAAACCACTGAGTCATAACTAACTCTTATTCTGACTATTGCCGTGTAGAGCCAACACGAAATTCAGGGATTAATTAACTATTAAACCCATGTTTAATGGGGATTTAATCCCTGAATTACGTGTTGACTCTACACGGCAGTGGTCAGGCCAAGAGTTAGTTATGGCTCAGTGGTTTGGTGGCTAGGTATCAAGAGGAATACAAAATTGAGGACTCGCTAGCCTGTGCAGAGATGCCCTGCTGTTGTGGGTCCCTGGATATCAGGGGTACTGGATAACGAGGGAGGAGGATGAACTTGTCAGACTCGGGAATATGTGTCCTTTTCAGGGACCCAAATCCACTTTAGGAATATCCGAGATGCATGCCGTAGCTGCCCTTAAGGAATAGTTAGATCCATCCCGAAAGAGAGAACTTTGAGACAAGGGCAAACCGACATTCCAAAGTGCACATAACATTTTTTTTTTTCTTTCGACTTTCAAAATGATATAAAAATTTCGCCTTTATTTAAAATTTTTTAAATAATTAGCTTTTGATATTGTGATTACCTCAATTTTTAATTTAAATTCTGAATGCCGGAGTCGAATTATAGTGTATATATGCACACTGTTTTATATTTTATTTCTAGCGATCAGTAAATTTTATTAACACTATTTTTTTTTTAAATAATTTGAACTGATGAAATACGCTGATATCTTCTGACTTTCGAATATAATATTCTAAAGCATTATTAAGCTACAAACTAGTCGATTATTTCAGTCGAGTGGAAATATTTGTTCAAACAGTGAAATTTAATTTCAGTGTTTGTTTGTTAAACGAGAATTAAACATTATTATAATGATTTGATTTAACTCTTTGTGAACTATGGACCACAAGAAGCAAACAAAATTGTGAATTGGGAAAGAAAGTAAAATAAATATTTTCGGTTATGTAGAAAACAACAAAGTTTAAGATATACTTATATAATATTTTTGCAATAGTTCTTTTTAAAATACGAGAACGTATTGATAAGTTTTTAGCCTAGTATAGAAACAACAAGCAAATCTTAAAAATAATGTTTATTCGACGTAATCGTCTTTTAACTTTATATATTTAGAGCAATGGTTATAAAGTGAGGGAGTTAGAATGAAAACCCACATGTTCCAAAAACGCATTTTGTGGGTATTCGCAAAAAACTGTTGTAGACCAGATCGTCAAGTTTTTTTAGAAATAAAATGACTTGTTTATGCTTATGAACTTAAAATTACCAGTAATGAGGCCAAAATCTTAATCATCGTACAATTTTGTTTTTTTAAAGAAAATATTTTGAAACATGTGAGTTATGATTTTGACTTTAGGAACTTGTGAGCTCTGATTATAACTAGAGCAGAACATGTGAGTTTTGATCTCAATAATGACCATAAATTTTTTTTAGCAGTAACACCCCAGTTTTCTTTATGCTAGTCGAATGATTTCGGTGGCACAGTTGATTTTCGATGGGAAATAATTTTATTTATAGGAAGACATAAAAAAAATTATATTATTTTTATTTTGTCATGATAAAAAAATGTAATGAAGAATTAAAATTAAAATAGAACATAAAAATTATTTATAGTTAAAAGAATAAAAGTTTAATCGTATAATAAATATCTGGTAATGGTTTTCTACCGTCTCATAAAAATCACCGCCGTTTTGCTGGCTGTTGTTCGTCGTCAGTAGTTTGCATCAGGTTTACATAAAATTTCAAGGCAGGACCAAAATGAACAAGCAGCAAGTTCGTCCTTCAACTTTTGGGTAGGAAGTACATTTTTTTTTAACAATCAGGGACAGGTTTAGGAGATACATTTGATCACATTTTGGCCTCAAAAGTGATTTATAAAAATTGATTAATATATTATAGGTGTCTGTCTCCCGCACCAAAATTTTGTGCCCAACTCCATGCTTGATAAAGATCCGCTTTGTTTTAGAAATTTGAAAATTCCAACTGCTTAACGTTTTCAGTACTTTTTTAGATAACTCGCGGAAATCATAAATTTCACTGTCCTTGCCAGCGAATTTAACTGTTGTATGTTTTGTTATATTATTGTATACAATTTCTGGCATGGAAATGGCTTCTAGTCACTTTTTATCTTTCTCAGTGTTTCCAAACACAAGGTCTGCAGATAGAAAACTATGTCTTGTAACTGGAAAAACTATTTCAACTTCATTTATTCGAGTATCAATCGAAGACAACCATATGTGCAGCATCGCCACAACTGATTAATTTTTATTCTGCCCTGCGCACCCATCAGAGACGAGCCGAATTTTCTCGAAGCTTGAGAGGTCGACTTTATTAAGGTGATGAAAAATGCATGATGCAATTAGATTCGAGTCCCTGCTGTACTCATTTTCGGTTCAGCAGTACAGAGTCACATTTGATTGACCTAATTGTGATTTACTGTGATCCTGGACTGTACACTTGGCGACTGTAATATGTTTTTTGATCGGGAACCTTGGGCAGTGGCAGATTTTTTGGTAATCACAGGAGAATATTAGTAGTTCAGGATTATCTTCCTTTAGTAGCCTATAAAACGATTTGTACCACAAACGATGTATATCCTTAGCGGTAATCAACTGTTGTTTTTTTTGACCATCTGGTTTTTTAGTTGTTCACCTAAGTTTAAACATGTTGAACAAACATGTTCTAGGTAAACCAAAGATACGATCGTATTTCGTGTTAAACATGTTATGAAAAAATGATAATTTCACAGGAGGGTTAACTTTCTTTATTTCCTAGAAATTGAGCCCCCACAGCACTGCGATTCGACGCACTGTTAATAAATTCCATTACACCTTTACGTTTCGGCAAAAAACTGGCTTCTTGTCGGAATCCTCCTCTATTTTCCTTCACGAATCCGTTTCAGGGAAATTGTTTGGTCAGGCGGTTAACCCTGAACCGAGATACGTTTAGAACTTTTATGAATCTTTCGATGCAAACAGGAACCTTTTCTTTTTTACTATTCCTACTGTAGTATATGGTTTTAGTTTTTAACTATAATAAACCAGAAAATGATTCTCCATCATTATACTAGGATATAAGTTCTTATCTGTCACGTGTACCCAAATCCAACTGTATTATTCATAAAAAAATTATTATCGCACACATTGCATTACGGTACGGTTAAAAACTGATTATTATTATATTGGTGAAGTTCGTGCCCGACTTTCATAGATGGCAGAAGCGTGCACTTTTGAGTGTACTGATGTTTTTTTTATAATCATATTATTAACTCACAGTTATCTAAATTCTTTGTGAGTTATCATAACCTTAAAAAAAAGTTTATTTAAATTAATCTAAAAATGAAAAATGAAAAATTTCGTTTTTGTCATGTTATGTTATATGAATTCAAAGAGGGAGTGAGTGTTAGAACTACAACAAAAAATATTCAGGATGTTTATTTGGATCGTGCTCCTGCCCTTAGGACAGTTAAAAAGGGGTTTGATCAATTTCAAAATGGTGACTTCACTCTAAACAATAAACTTTACTCCGGGTGTTCTCCTGGCATTGATAATGACTTTATCCGTGACTTAGTGAATAATAATCCACGGATTACCACTCAAGAGATTACTGAGAGATTAAATGTTGACAATTCCACTACCTTTTGTCATTTAAAGCAACTTGAATACACTTCTAAACTCAATATATGGGTTCCGCACATTTTGACAGAACGGAGAAACTAAATCATGTTTCCACAGCGATTATTCTCCTCGCCCATCAACAAAACGAACCTTTTTTGGACCAAGTCATAACTGCAGAAGAAAAATGGGTTGTGTATAACAACATAATAAGAAACAGAAGCTGGAATCATGAAAGTGAAAGAACAGAATCTATGCCAAAGGCTGAATTACATTTAATGATGTGTTGATATGTGTCTGGTGGGATTGCAGAGGAATATTTTTTTTACGAGCTCCTTCCACGTGGCCAAACAATATCTGCAGAGAAGTACTGTGAGCACCAACTCAATGTTAAAATCCAAGCAAAACGCCCAAAGTTGGTCAATCGAAAAAGCATCATCTTTCACCAGGACAACGTTAGACCACATGTCGCTCAACGGACACTGGAAAAACTTAGGGAGTTAAAATGGGAAATCCTCCAGTACCTACCGTATTCCCTTGACCTTGCCTTTTCAGATTTTCATCTGTTTCGTTTTCTACACAATAATTTGAATTGCAAAAAAATTTGACTCTATGGAAGAAGTCAAAAACTACCTTACGACCTTTTTTGAAGAGAAACCAGGCAGTTTCTACAATTCAAAAACTTGTAAAACGATGGGAGGCAGTTATAGTAAATGATGGAGAGTATATTATTGATTAATAAATACTATTTTTTATGTGACGTATTTAATTTGCTTTCTAATCGGGCACGAACTCTTACAATCGTCCAATATGATTGTATTTATGTTTCGTTATAGCATGAAACTATCAGCCATGTCCTTATGGAATCTGAACATCCACATAATAAAGTTAGTTCAGGCTTACTAGGTCAAGGGGTTTGAAAAATATTCAAGAACTAAACTTTTCTGCTTAACACAACGGTTGTAGTTATTTTTTATTGTTGTCTTTAAGTGACAAGTCATATTTCATTAGATTTTTTAAAATTGTTAAAAAAATGTCATAAAAACATTTTACTTAGTAGGTATAAGTTATGGCTGATCAACTGTATTAGTTAATACTGGCGCCTGGAAATATAATCGTAGTACATATAAAAATACCGAAAAAATGCCTAAAACATTTCGGCCTAGTAACTTCTTCACTTATTGCTGAATCAATATACATTTTCAAAACAACAAACATAACTACCTAAAATTTGTCTTCAAAACATCCGCAGTAACTAATGAAGTCATTGATTCAAAAGCTGAAAGCTGCTGTGAAGCCATTACTGCGAAGTGTTTACTCCATATCGATGCATATCGATGCATCAAAAATTTAAAATAGCTTTAGGTTGTTTTTTTATTGAATTTATTTTGTAACATTGAAAAAACATGTAAGTGATGTGATCAAAATGTAACGAGAATTTTTTAAATTTTGGCGCGCCAAATCTATAATACATATCTAAATTTTCAGGCGTATTAAACGCCTAGTGTGTGGTTGGCAGCCAAATAATTAGAATATATTTTATTACGAGTGGAGATTAATTTTGCTTAAAAATGCCGGAACAATGGTATGTAATGTATCAAATATTCATTTAAAGAGGCAATAAAATGGAGTGAAGTGATGAAGATGTTAGAGAAAGCTTTTAACGAGGATGCTATGTCGCAATTAAGGTTTTATGACTGATACAAAAGGTTTTAAGAAGGCTGTGAATATATTGAGGTTAAAGGGGTTAGACTTACTAGTATATAAAAATTGATGAAATTGTCGATAGAATAAATGAATAATGGATGAATAATCTTTGAATCACTATTATATAACCTACTGAAGAAGTGGTAATCTATTATAGCTCGTGTGAAACAATTTGGGTATGAAATCAGTAGCAGCCAAATTTGTTCACAAACTGTTCTATTTTTAATAAAAGCAATATCGCAAAAATATTGTAGACCAATATTTACTGACGTTGCTATCAAAGATATAATTATACCAATGGAAACTTTCTGGAGAACTAAGACAGAACAAATCACGCCATATTCGATCCAATGTTAAGGTTCCTCTTATATTTTTTCTTAATTAAAATGACTAAGTCCATTATGAATTACAAGGTCGTAAGTCAACAGTGAAGCAATCCAAAGAAAATGATCTTAAATGGGGGCAAATAATTCTGGAATTTTTCACTACGACAAAGCTTCAGCTTACATTTAATTTTGTTTTGTTGTGTGTAGTGATTATTTAGTCAATAATCACACCATACTGATGTTGCAGCCTCAAGACATGATAACCTGCGATTTCTCTTGTTTCTACTGATTAACCAACATTAAAGGGAAATTTTTTTGTTTTGTTACGTTAGATGAAATAAAAAAAAATCGCTACCAGAACTTAAGGCTATGCAAAAAAAAGTTTTCAACGAATGTTATGAATATTGGAATAAGTGTGTCGCATCTCTATAGGTCTACTTTGATGGAGACAACATTAATATGGAACAAAAGAAGGAATGGGCTGGGAAGGAAACAAATGATCTAAATTTAAAAATAATAACTATTACAATAATTAATATAGAGCAGATTCATTTGTTCACAATATTAGTTTGAAACGTCTTAACTTTCTTTACTTTTAGTAAATATTTTATTTATTAAACAGAAGCCGTTATTTGCTCCTTATGTATATCTTAATTTTGAGAATGGATTGAGTGGATATTAGTATTGATAGAGGACAGAATTAAGACATCAGCTAGCTCGTTTTTTACTGGTAGAGTACACGGAGATCGAGGTAATTTTTGTACACGTTTTAAAAATAGTGGGCACCATTCATTTTAGAATAAAAAGAATCTAAGTTCAGCTCAAAAAATGAAAATATACTGAAGAGTTATTAAGTTGTTGAAATAAAATTAATTTACGTACAACCATTGCGTCCTGAAAGAAAGAGCAGGAGTTTAGTGAGACACTACACATTTAAATAAAAAAGGGTATATTTATTAACAAAATAAAAATTCCTACCTTTATTACACTCATAAAATTACATCTACTAAATAAAAACCCCTTCAGCTAGAAGAGTGTATACTATGGCAGTCTAGTCTTTAATTAGGATTATTAAGTTTTTAATAAAAGGCTTGATAAGATACGATATTAAAAGTTTGTGAAATTAACACCGCGAGTTACACGTGTTGAGTAGTAGTCGGAAACGCACTTGTAGACAGGAAGTGAGATTTTTAGACTGGTGTGCTTATGACTTACGGATTGGTTTCTCCTCGTGGGTTTTTCATAAGTTACTTGGTCTCTTCTGGTGAGACTCTCATAAAAATATTATCTCAGCCATCACCATCCTAGTTTCCTTTGGGCTGCTATACACTTTTTGACCCGAAATGCCTGAGGATGAGCAGGATATCTCAAGCAAGGAAAAACGCCTTAAACTTGAGAGCTAGAAACCATTACTGCACTAATACATTACTGAGAAAAAAAAACACTCTGTCCTACTGGCGGCAAAAAGCAACTACTGCTTCATGGTGGAAAAAATTTGAGCTGGCTGTTTAAATATCTTTGTCCCTTCCTTAAAGTGACGTCTTTAAAATGGCTCACTTCCGGACGAAAAATTATTGCAAACTAAATAAGTCAAGTCGGCCACACGCGTTACACACTGCCGGTTTAAATTAAACTGCTCAAAAATTTAAAACATAAGCTACACTGCTCAAGAATTGAAATCACTGCAATAAATATAAAAATGTAATAAAATATAAATTATCGGGAGAAAAACAGTGTCGTAACATGATCTTAAAATCTAGGAAAAAATAAATGTTACAAGTTACATTTGTAAAATAATTAGATCAGTTGGCCCGTAATTTAAATTTGTCACCAGAAGTTCGTTCAAAACTGAAGGTCAAATTTATGCGCTAAATAGTGTGTAGGCAACAGAGTGATTCTGTAACTTTTAAGGATATCGTAATATGAAAATTTATGGACAATATGGCCATATTAAAGAAAGTTACCGATAATTAGGATATCTTATATATTTTATTTCTTAATTGAATTTAATTATTAAATCAAACCTTTATATTCTATAGATCGACAAACATTTTTTATTGTTTCGAAGTATGTAAAAATGAAACTTGAAAGGAACACAAAAAAAACATTTAATCCCATTTCAGTATACTTACCTCTTTTAGTCTATGTTTTATTACGGATACATCCGATCTTAAAGATATCATTATAGTTAAAGGCATGTAAAGTTTAAGAAATATAAAATTAGACTAACTTAACAGTATGTTATTACTAATTAATGCTGTACATCTACCAGGAAATTTGAAATTTTGAAAAAAAAAAAAACATAAGGGGAGACGGCTGAGTAACTAGCGATTCTCATTCGTACCAATTTAAGTGAAAAAACCAATTCAAAAATATTTGATTTCCACTTGAATAAGGGCAATCCAAGCCTTATCAATAACGTTTATTTAACAGAAATATGAAATTTACTAAAAGGGATTTGATATTATGGAGACATTCACAGCGTTTTGAACTAAAGATATATTTCAAACAGGATTACGAACGAATGAGAGGGAGACATGGCATTCATACATCCAGAATTATTTGCGGGAATTGTCAGCTGTGTAAGCTGCTTTCAAACAGATGTCATTCGGAGCTACAACATGGAATTTTATATGTTGGAAAAACAATGCACTATTTAATAGCATGAAAAACATAGTTAGTTATCGAGAAAACAAAGAGTATAAATTGTTTATAATTTTCAAATAATTATAAAAAATATAAAATTAAATGTGTATTTTTACCATACGAGATGTATGGTATGGTAATCCAAATGGTGCTGTATAATTTTGAAAATTATTAAAGATGCAAAAATACTAGGAAATGTGTTAAAGAATTGGGTTCTTAATAAAGATGATTAACAAAAAATGAAGATATCCTGTCATTTTCGCTAATGTTCATTCTGCTTGGGTACCATGACCGTTTAACGACCGTTTGTTATCATGTTGACTATCATGTTGATGATGATCGTTTTATTGACAGCCGCTCGGAAAAGTTGAATCCTAGATTTCTCCTACCAGTGTCGCAAATTTTTCAACCACGATGTTCTTCTTTTCTCTGGACCACGTCTGCCTGGAATTTTTCTCTCTATAATAATGCAAGATTTCGTATTTTTCTACATGTCTTACAATGTGACCAAAATATTCTAAATTGCGTCGCTTCATGGTCGCGACTATTTTCAAGTCCTTGTCCATGAGAGTGAAAACGTTGTTGGTACTATTTCCGGTCATCCAACGGATTTTCCTCAGCTGTCGATACACCCACATCTCGTTCATAAAAAACTAAATAGTCTTCATTTTTTTGTGGGCTTATCTATTCTTACTACTAAAAGATAGTGTAGAATGACGTTTAAAGCAGGATAAGAAGTTTATTCCATTTTTAAAAGTTCTTTTAGTCCTTAATAGAACCATATATAACATTTAATCCATTATTGAAGGATTAAGAAGACACTAACCCCCCTTACACTTTAATCCCTTATATTTTTTAAAATGTGTCCATTATTCAACCCAAAAATAGGAAAAATTCTCTACTACTATATAAATATTAACGGCCACCATACCTTTTATCTCAAAAGTCCAAGGAACAATGTAGCTTAAAAACTATAGGATCCTTTTCTACCTCAAGTATTAAATGTGTACAAAATTTGAGAATTATCGTTCCAACAGACAAACTGAGAGAAATGGGAAACTATGTTTTTTGTTATTCTTGAAATGTGAAGAGATGCAAAAATCTCCTAGGGGTAGTTTTTCACGAATACAATACTTCCCTTGAGTAGGGGAAGTAAAAATCCAATCTACATTTAAAAATTTTGTTTTGATAATTGTATATCTATTTGTCGTCTCAATGAAACATATTGCTTCTATCTTAAAGATTCTATACAAGTGCCTTAAAAATTTTTTGCTAATTTTTGTACTATCGTGAATAGTGAGCTCTTAAAAAAAATCTCACTTTTTTTTGTTATTTGTATTTTTTTTTAAGTTCACTTTTACCAAGCTCATAATTCTCTAAAACTTTTCCTCTTTCGAGCCATTTTTAGTGTTCCGTACGGAACACTTTGGTGTCTGTCCGTCTGTCACACCCGATTTTTTCCGAAACTATTTGACATACATACATACATAGGAACTGATGGCCTCATCAGAGCCGTGTAGTTTTGAAAGTTAAATTTTGATTTAAGAGGTTAGTTTTGGTGCGTGAAATCAGAAGTAAAAACATTTTTTTTTACCAGGTCATTGAGTGGGGTGTCAAATGAAAGCTTGTAAAAACATGAGTTCAAAAATTTATATTCTCCACAGGGTGTAGATTGAACGAAAAGTATCACGAGTGCATTACCTTTAATAATTAATCTTGTATATGAAAGAACAACTTCAAGGTCATCAGTTTTCAGTCAAGTTCGGAAAAAAACTTTGTTGAAAAACTCATTTGGGGTGTGTATGGTGAAGTCATTCTTGTGAAGTCATTGATCATTTTATACTTCCGTGACAACATTTTTTATTTTAAAAGCAATCAACGTACGGAACACTAACTGCGTAAGTTCGACGTGTACGTGTCGATTTATTTCCTCCTGTAGTTTCCTAGATTGCGATACAAATTGGTAGACACAATGTACAATATCTAGAGCATTTTGTTGAAAAAGTGTCTAGCATGTAGAATTTAACTTAGACTTAATATTCGTATAGGCTGCGAATTTTTTTTGTCTTATGAAACACTTGACTTTTCTTGATTTAATAAAAAAATTTATGTATATTGTTTTAATTCAAAATTGTATTTTTATATATAAGATTGTAAGTTACAAAAGTAACTTTTTATTACTATTTTTAACATACTATGGATAAGATTTTAAAATTACCGGTAGGATTCAAATTTTACTCTCAAATTTCTAGTATATTACTGGTAATTTTCTTGCTTCTCTTTAATTTTCTCTTCTATAAGTCCAATTTATGTGCGATCTTAAAGCAAGAGAGAATATTATATTTAAAAACATATAGTAAAAAGTAGACCCATAAAATGTGGATTCCCTCGTTATAATTAAATTTTATCCTTTGGTTAATTTGACCTGGAATTTCGACTCTTATATTACTGATAAATTATCGGAACTTTCCCGGTAACATTATCGGTTAAAGTTACTGCCTTAAAAACCCTAAATACGGATGTTCCACGGAGGTTCTAAAGATATCCTTAGGATGTCCTACTGCCATTAATAACTTATGATCGACAGTACAAAATTGTAGCATAGCCTAAAAATCATTTTCTAAAGGGTATTCAGATACTTTTTGTATTTACTATATATGTAGGGTTTATCTTAAGTAATCGGCTTTTCAGTAAATGAATGATTCGTGGGCTTTCATATTTATTCTAAATATTTCAGATGATTTGCTGAGATCTCATAAGTTATCTAAATGGAATCTACAAATATTCGTAATTATACTCATTATTAGAAAAAATAATTACTCTTGTTATGTTCATGTCATAAACTATAATTAATTATACAAAATTATAAAAATTGAAATAAGAAAATTAACCGAATTTTGTTTCTAATCGCGTATAATTTCAAAAAATTCAATTATCAGGATTTTTTACTTAACTTCATCAGTACTCCTACGTAGATTTGTATTTTATATTTTTTAAAATGGAAATATTTCTTGTTTGAAAGAAAATTGTCCTTGTTACACGTAATTTTCATTGCTGAATAGTAATGACGTAGCCAGTAGAGCTATAGGAATTAAGAAGATTGCAGGACTACCGTGGCTGAGGATTGCTCAAGATAGAGACCGATGAATATAATTAAGGGAGGCCTATACCCAACAATGGCTCCAGGAAGGGTAGAGAGAAAGAGAGATACGTGTATACGCGTATACTGGCAAAAATAATATGAATAAAGTTAATTGAATACGACTTTGTTTCAATATTTCGTTGTTAACACCTAGATATGTTACTTTATTAAATAAAAAAATAAGTGTATTTATTTAATCGGCGAACTCTTTACGGCGAATCAGTTCAATTTTAAGACTAAAAAATAGTAGGGCCCATGTGGGATTCGAACCCACGACCTCCGATATTAGTAAACTAAGGACGGCGCTCTAACCAACTGAGCTAACGGGCCATATAAGGTAGTTTCTTCTCTTTGGAATAACACCGATTTTATTTTTAGGACCTTGAAATAGCTCATGATTCGAGAATCAATAACACAATGAGAATTTGTTGCTAATATTCTTGACGTTGTGGTGAAGGATATCTTTCTCTCTTTCCATCTTAATAAATAATTATTATTAATTCACGTTGAGCATCGGTACAGGTTAAGAGGGTCAGTCCAAGTCGTAAGTGAATGTTTAAAGTGAAGTTGAAGAAAGACCGTCACCCCTGTGACAAAGAAATGGGTGCTAATTACAAAGTGTTATTACTATCGAAAAACCAGCGTATTAGCAAACATGAATGCTGATCAAAACTCGAGCGTCAGAGATGTCGTCATGTACCTAAAGAGCGAACTGATAAGAAAGATAATAGACAAGAGAGACCAGACAGTTAATCCTCTAATTTTGGAAGTTATTTCTGAAGCGGAAATGCCTGAAGCATCAGGTTAAGACGAAGAAGGGTTCAAAAACGTAAAAGACGCCACAAGTGAAGAAACAGCAATTTCTATTTCTATGTTTGTCTCGTCTCTCGCCAAACTTACATCGAAAACCCCAAATCTCTCTCCAGGCTACTAGCCAAGATACAGAACAACACTGCGTTCAAGAAATGCTAGTATGACTTAGGGTGCACTGTCACGGTGTCTGAAGGAGTAAAAATCCATCCCCGTACCCCACATGAATTCAGACACCTAACATGATTCCTAGATAACCAAAAATTGCCCAGTCACACCTTCCAGCTTCCAGAAGAGAACATGTCTTTCTCAGAAGACTACTCTAGTCGTATCATTCGCTGCCACCACCAGTTCGGCGACCCCATGTCAATAATCCGTATCCTAATGTCCAAAAAGGACATTTTTGCCTTAAACATATCTGTGACAGCTAAACATCCTAAACAACTACCTCCAAAAACTTCGTCTGAGTAAAGCTAGAAAGACAACTCCAAGCGTGAATCTCGCTCCCTCAAACATTAAAACCATTCTCTTCCAACTTAATAACATGAACGTTGCCATGCAGAAATTTTTCAAAAATATGCATTATCTCCAGCGCCACATCGTTCTCTGCATGCCCTAACATAACTCAGGTACTCAAGTATGAGTAAGCATCCCAACAGAATTAACCTGCGAGCCATTAATATCCTATCATAGAACGCCAACGGCGCTATTCCCAAAAAACATGAGCTCCAACACTTTTTCCAGGAGCACAACATCGATATAGCCCTTATTAAAGAATTTACTGAAAGCCCCGCCATCGTTTCAAAATCCTCAGCTTCACAGTCTACAGGGATGATAGAATCAGAATCGCTCGTAGTGGCACTACGATTCTAATCAAGCAAACCACCATCAACGACCACCTCTTAACCTCGCTCAAACTGAAACCACCACAATATCATTTCCATAGCTAATAACGCCATTGTCACATCTCTTTTATCTATCAACGGAGCTGAGCAACTACCCGATTGACCCTGCAGACCATTACTTGTTTTTCGGACCCAACAATCAAAGGTCTTTTCTGGGCGGCGAGTTCAACATCAAAAACATTCAGTGGGGAAATCTAGTGACTAACGTTAATGGCACTGTTCTTGAAGTCATCCAGAACCGACATTTATTCAACCTAATCAATTTAGACGAGCCCACTTTCTTCGGCCGTGGAAGGCTCGAGTTCCTTGATCTTTTCCTAGTTAGTTACGTCGACCTTTTCACATCATTACTGTTTTCCGATCACCTGCCAGTCGTCCTTACTTTGGCCGACCCGACCGACCATATAAATGACACCGTCACCTTCACACTCAGTGACTAGGAGTACTTTCAAAGGCAGGAGCCAACACTGACCCAATTCCTGCTATCTTCACCCCCACCTGGACCAAGCAGTCACTAAATTGACTGCAGACATCTACACTGCCCTTCCCCAGGCCACTGGCAGAAGGGTCAAATCCACCACAATTCACGGCAAACTTCCCTTCTACCGGTCATCAATTTATGTTTTATTCGCAAAGCCCCTGGACACGATAAAATCAGTGTTGAAGCCCTGGAAAACTTTCCCAAGAAACAGGTTACAGAAACAACTAGCAGCATTAACAGTATCTTGAAACTTGGTGACTCTCTTCCTTTCTGAAAGAAAGCTGAGGTAACCTGGCACTCCTTCTCATGAGGCTAGGCACTAGAGGCCAATTAGCCTACTTCCTTGCCTAGGCAAAGTGTCCTAGAAAGTTATCTAGAAAACATCAGAGTCAAATTTTAAGAGCTCAGAGTCATCCTCCACGAGCATTTCGTTTTCAACCTTCTCATGCAATTATACATCGAACGACTCCCCTCTCCCAACAAATTGACTACCCCTAACTTCAACAGCAAACATTAAAGCTGTGTTTCTACATGTCTTCAAGGCCTTCCACCGAGTCTGGTATGAAGGTCTAATCACGGCTATAACATCACTAAACTCGTCCTGTCCGTTCTCTCAGACCACACTTTTCCAGTCAGAGTGAATTAGGCCTCTTCTGAAATCAAGGCCATAAGAGTTGGAGTCCCCCATCCCCACTTATTCAATTTCTCTACCGTCGGCATTTCAAAGTCAGATCAGACCTTCTTACTCATGTATACAGATGGCATCCCCATTATTACCTCATTATCTCCAGAGTCCATCAGAATCAACACCAGCCGCCTCCAACGTTACTTAGACATATAAGTCCCTCGGCTTGAACATTGGAAAATCCAACTGAACCCAACCAACCGACAAGTTATCATCTGTACCAAATTTAGCAGCTCCATGCCGGTCTGTCTTGTCCTCCATGGCACCAGACTCCAGTATACCAACAACATCAAGTATCTGGACTTTACTGCGATGAGCGGCTAGTATGGAAAGACCAACTCACGACCACCACTATGAAAGCCCACCAGCTCTTGGCCAAGCTCTAGCATCTCCACAAGACCAGTAAATTGGTAACGCTCAACAAGATGACAATTCACAAAATGATCATCCGGGCCGGCCTCACCTACTCTAGCGCCGCATGGTGCCACATGTCATCTACCCACAGAACCATCCTCCAGATTGTCTAAAACAAAGCCCTCTGCATCATTCCCAATGCTCCATGGTTCGTCCGTAACATGTAAATCCATCGTGACCTTCAAATGCCAACTATACGACAATTCATGAATAACGTTCAGCTCATAGTCCTAGATAAAGCCACACCAACCACACCATCGGGAATGAATATGGCCCTTCCCCAACTACATGACTCGCTAGAGAACTAGACTAGGTTTATTTTAAATTAGTTATAGCTCATGAAATATCTTAAGTTTCAAATATATTAAGTTGCATACTGTAAGTTGAAATATCTTAAGTTTCAGACCTTTTAAATTTTTAGATACATTTATATAAAATCCATATCTAGGCTACGTTAATTAGATTACTTAGGTTACTTACATGTCAAGAAAATTCTTCCTGAAGTAAACTTAGAATGTTAAAAATTTGTCACCCGTCAAATTTGATAGATTACAAAGTCAGTTAGATTTTTTAAAAGAGCATTCTCCACATAAGATTTGAAAAGTGATAATTTTTTTGCTATCATATTTGGCTTGCTAGTAAGCAAATTTTCTGTTGTGCCAAATGGGAAGACAGTAAATCGAGTAAGCCTCTTAATCGTTAAAATTCCGTTCAATAAGTTGAATGTTCTGTATATCGGTAGCGACTGAAAATAAATATCAAGTATTATATATTTTTGTGAACGGACTGAAAATGCTGTTAAATAGTGTGCTCATATACAGAAGGTGTCCTTTTCTCGTTAGCTTTGTAAACTATCAAATTTGACAAGTGACAAATTATGTATTACATATTTGACTTTTTCACAAAAGGTTAAGTTTATTAGTAAAAGAATTTTTTTGATAGCCCAAATAGGAAAATAGGAAATCGGATGAGCAACTTAAAAGTTAAAATTCAGTTCAATAACTTGAATGCCCTGTGTATCGGTAACTATCACGTGTTATATTTTTATTAACGGACTGAAAAATGGTATTTATTGGTTGTGCTCATATGTAGAGGGTTCCATAAAAAAAAAATCCTAGTTGGCTTTTGTAAACTGTTAATATTTGGTTTCCTCATAAAACACTTTGTTATGCTATTTAATGGTATGCCCATATGTAAAGGGTGCCCTTTAAAACAATCTAGTTGGCTTGGCAATCTGTCAAATTTGACAACAGATAATGAATTTTTTGATATAATATTTGGCTTCCTCACAAAAAAAAACGAAGTTTAGTATTGGAAGAATTTTCTTGGCATATAGAATAAGAAAATAGTGAATCAGGTGAGATACTTAAAAAAAATGTCCCTGTACATATCTTAAGATCCAAATTGTATACCCATGTTACTTCATCTCATGTAATAGTAGTTTATCAATAAATGATAATTGAATAAATTAAAATATTTAGACTAAGGATGAAATTTCAAGAGAAGACTGGTCGGTAGGCCTATTTGCCAAATCCACTTGAGTATGCCCGCGACTGTCGGAATTCCAGTCAAAAATCTATTTACTACTGTCAAATGAGCTTTCCGAAGGAAAACCTCGGCCAAACAGGGATGATTTGAAAAACAATGACGCTAATCCTCAAGAAGTGAAAAGGTTCGTCATAAACAATTTTGCGATAACGTGAAAAAAACAAGGTTAGTCTGTTATTGTTGGATGTCTATGTATTGGAAAAAAAGGTTTGCAACACCCCAGCTCTATATGGCATTATTTTAACGTAGGAAAATGTTAACAAAAATTTACCAAAAATAATCCCATGAAAAGTTAATAATATACTTCAAAGATAGCTTAAAACGATTATTTTAAAAGGCAAGATTTTTAGTACAATTACCGAAGATATTTTACTTACAAGGTAGATGCTAAATAATATAATATATTTAGGAAAATTAATAGGAGAAAAACTTCATCGATTCATTAAACGTATAATAAAGCACTAGAGATGAAAACTATCGATAAAAATAAAAAATTGAAAACAAAAATACCATGGTTCAGTGAAGAAGAAGAGAAATGCCGCGAAAATAAAGAAAGTTATTTCGAGTACAGGTCAATCAGGACAGATGAAGAATACCAAATATATAAAAGAGTACGATCAGAAATCCACGAATTAGTAAGAAGAATAAAAACAGGATACTGGGAGAGATACACAAAAAAAATTAGAATCAGACTTCTATGGTCAACAAAAACAAATATGGAGATTCATAAGACAGCAGAGAACTGAGACGAAAGAACTAACAGAGTATACATACATGAAGAAAGCAACGTGGGTAACATATCGTACACAATTATATAAAAGGGAACAGAGTATCACACTGCCAGAAACACCAGATGTAACGATAAACGAAGAAACATGTATAATGGAAACACTGGAAAAATTAAAAAACTGTAAATCTTCGGGCTAAAATCAAATAGCGAATGCACTACTAAAGTATGGGGGATACAACTGGACAGCAAGGATTTAAAAGTGGGCGCTCATTCACCGATGTCGTATTCGTTGTAAGACAGGTAAAAGAAAAATCCCTAGAATACAACATTCTAGCGTACTTGTGCCTGATAGACTTAAAGAAAGTTTTCGACAATGTACAAATAGAAGAAGTTGTTCATCTATTATATAACAGGAACTTGACCGAATCAAAACTATTGAAAATATATATAAAGACAATAAAGTAGTCGCAAGATTAGCGAAAAGAATAACAGAACCAATTAACTATTAATCTGCAATCGGGCAGGGAGGCTCTTTGAGTCCTCTCCTATTTAATATTTTCATGGATGAAATTGTAAAGAATAACAAAAGAAAGAAGAGATATAGAATGGATAACAAGGAATTTAAAATTATATGTTATACGGATGACACGATAATAATGGCTGAGGCCGAGAATGATCTGCAAAGACTGCAATACGAATTCTATATAGCAGCAAAAAAAATATAATATATCAATATTAACTGAAAAAACCAAGACAATAGTAATAGCAAAAAAGCCGATCAGATGCAAGTTGATGGTGGAAGATAAATCAATAGAACAGGTGATGGAGAACGATTACCTGGGCATCAAAATATCTAGTATCGGAAAGATCGACGAGGAAGTAAAACATCAAGTCAACAAGGCTAATAGGATAGCGGGATGTCTTAATGATATCATATTTAGAAATAAATTCCTCTCTCCAAAACAAGAATATACCAGAGCATAATATGACTAGTAATGACTTCCACATCCGAAACAAGTATAACACAGAGGATGCTGGAATCAACTGATATAAGAATGCTTAGGAGATTTACAAATAAGACACTGATGGATAGAGTTAGGAGTGAAGATATAAGACGCACATGTAATATAGAAAATATTAAGCATTGGATAAGAAGAAGAAAAGTGGAATGGAATCAACACATAGGAAGAATGCCAAATAACAGGATAGTACGGATAGCAAGAGATAAGTCGCCGAATGGAAGATCAATCGGGCAACCAAGCAAGAGATGGAGTGCTGATATATAGATCAGGGAACAAAGAGAACAACAGCAATAGTGCCTAGCCATAAGTAGGAAGAAGAAAAAGAAGAAGATTAGAACGTTGAAAGAGCTCAGACAAACTTCAGTCCAGTATTTATACTTGATCTATGTTCATCGAACCGAAATCCAGTGTAATAATCTTTTTCCACGTATGAAGCAGACCATAACTCGAATCTGTATTAAAATTGTTAGGGTGCTTGTAAATTTTGGTTGAACTTTCTTTTATAGAAATCACACATTTTAAGCAAGTGCTGGTTTCTCTTACATTTATATTTATGTCCTGTAGAGAGTTGATGTTCAGTTATAGCTGATTGTACAATTTGTTCCTATTCCTTAATTCTCGTTGATTATCTGCCAGTTCCTCCTACTAAATAAATTGAAATTAAGGAACACGAAATCATATTGTATATAAAAAACAGTTTGCACAATCAGATGTAGATGAATATCAACATTTTCCAGCCTTCGTGCCATCTTTTTGGTGGTCCACCAATTGGTTTTTATGTCCTTTTATCTTATTATTTCATTTTTAATACTGTTTTTGTATATCTTACATCTTCATATTCATTCACTAATGTTTCATATTTTGTAATAATATCGTTAATAAAGATTAAAAGAAGGTAAAAAAATACTTAATGTCAAAACGACCTCAAAACTTTATTTTTCGAATATATGTATATATATATATATATATATATATATATATATATATATATATATATTTTATATATATATATATATATATATATATATATATATATATATATATATATATATATATATATATATATATATATATTATATATATATATATATATATATATATATATATATATATATATATATATATATATATATATATATATATATATATATATATATATATATATATATATATTATATATATATCGGCAAAAAGGGGGCGTATAATATATCACACAATATATATAATAGAATAAAGAAAGAAAGTTGTCCCAGCGACACTGATCGTGTCTGGGACAACTTTAAATTAATGATGTTATCGTTAGGTTGTTATAATAAATAAAATTAGTGTAGAACAAGAATAAGATATTAGTCATAATAAGTTAAAAAAAACTCACATGAGAAGTGCAAAGATTTCGTTAGCCTGAATGGCCGTAGGTAGCTTATACATAAAAAAGTTGTTACATATAAAAGTTGGTTAATCCATAAAATATATAAAATACACACTAAAACACTGTAGACAAAATTCTAAAAACCAAATTTAAAACATGGATGTAATTGGGAACCTTGGATGTTGAGAACATTGTTAATTATTTCACCTGTGACCACCACACATGGCCACCGCCATTTAGGAAAGATGACAAGGACGACAGGAGACAGCTGACCGACAGAGATAAGGGGTTTAGTCAAGAAAACTCAATTAACCAGAATGCGGGGGGCCGACACCTGGAAGGAAGCGATAAAAAAGGAAGTGCAAGTATTGGACCTTAAGTGAGAAGGAGATAGCCAATTGAGCGACCAAAAATCCGGTATGGAGTCGAGGAGGGATAAATCATAACCTAATTATAGGTAAAGGGTCAGCGGGAGGAGCGAGAGAGAGAGAGAGAGAAAATAATGGGAGCAACGAAGAGAAAGATTGTCTAATGAATTAATTATTAATTTATTAATTTCTTGTTGGAATCTGATTGGAGGAAGAGATTGTTTGCAAAAACCAATGAAGACTGGAAGCACCAGG
>JAHKBH010000762.1:0-21129 GCA_019049505.1 Pachyrhynchus sulphureomaculatus
TGGCTTTATATTGCCATGAGCATTTGACTATGAGGAAAAAGCTCTGTTCAAAGTGGTGCCGCGTTTGCGCCTCACTGTTGATCGCTCAAAAACAAGAACGTGTTAATGATTCTGAGCAGTGTATTGGCAGTGTTTAAACGTAACAAACCGGAATTTTTAGCATCGCTTATGTGACAATGGATGAAAACATGGATCCATCACTTCACACTCCGGAAATCAAAACGATCGTCATCTGAGTTGGGACAGCAACTGGTGAAACCTCGTCCAAAGCGCCCGAAAGCACGACAATCGGCTGGAAAGGTTATGGCCTCGGTTATTTTGGGATGTGCGTGGTGGTAATATTCATCGACTATCTTGAGAAACGGAAATACCATCAACAGTGAATATATATAGCGTTATTGGAGCGTTTGAAGGCCGAAATTGCAAGAGAAACGATTAGCATATTGCAAAGAAAAAAATTTTGTTTCATCAAACATAACGCACCGTGAGCACAAGTCAATCAAAACAATGGCAAAACTACATGGAATTGAACTTCGAAATAATTGCTGCCCACATCCACCGTATCGCCAGATTTGAGCTCCCAGCGGACTACTGGCTGTTTCGCAGACTGAAAAAAATGCTCGCCGGTAAGAATATTTCGACCACGATGAAGAGGTTAATCTCGCTGGAAACTGAGGCTCCTATTTTGGAGGCAAAAGATAAATCGTTCTACAAAAAGTCGGGTTATTATTGAAATGTTAGAGCGGCGCCTAAGAATGATTGCGTTGCTCTTGATGGAGATTACGTTGATGAATAAAGCTAATTTTTGAACCAAAAAAAAGTGTTTTCTTTGTTAGGCCCGGGACTTTTCAGCCCATGGTGTTTATATATATAATATATATACATACTAGCAGGGCCCCGCGCTCCGCTCGCGGGATTTGATTCACTACTATCGTCACTGCATATTTCCTTATGTTACCCAACGTAATAAAATATCTCCCATTATTTCCCCTTATCTCCCAATATTTCTCCTTTATCTCCCATTATCTCTACATAATTTCCATTATCTAGGCTTATCGCTGGCTCATCTCCCATTATTTCCCCTTATTTCCCAATATTTCTCCTTATCTCCCATTATCTCTACATAATTTCCATTATCTAGGCTTATCGCTGCTCATCTCCCATTATTTCTCCTTATCTCACCATTATCTCACCTTAACTCCCATTATCTAGACTTATCTCTACTTACCTCCCATTATTTCTCCTTTATCTCCCATTATTTATACTTATCTCCCCATTATCTCACCTTATCTCCCGTTATCGAGGCTTATCTCGACTTATCTCCCATTATTTTTCCTACTATCTCCCATTACCTCACCTTATCTCCCATTATCTAGGCTTATAATTCGAATTATATACAACATATGTATAAAATCTATAAAAACACGTAAATCGGATAAGTGGTTCTCAAGTAATAAGCGCATTAACGGGCAGGCAGGACAGGCAGAGAGACAGGTAGACAGATAGACAGAGAGACGTTGCATTTTATATATAATCTAGATAGAAGATTATAGATAACCTGGCCAGAGAACCAATGTATGAATTAAAAAAAAAAAAAACACGTAAATCGGATAAGTGGTTCTCGAGTAATAAGCATACTAACGGACAGACAGACATGCAGAGAGACGTTGCATTTTATATATATTATATTCTTTGCTACATGATATTGTTTCCATATTTAATGCTTTAGGCAGTGTATTGCAAGAAAACACCCTAGCGGCAAACTTTTCACTATGATTCATTATTATCGTCACTGCTTATTCCTTATGTCACCTAACGTAATAAAATATATCCTATAACCTGGCCAGAGAACATATGTATGTTTAAAAAAAAAGCACGTAAATCGGATAAGTGGTTCTCCAGTGATAAGCGCAATAACGGACGGACGGACAGACAGACAGACGTTGCATTTTATATTTATTACAGATATTCTTTGCTACATGATATTGTTCCATATTTTAATGGTTTAGCATGTTTTAAAAAAAAGCACGTAAATCGGATAAGTGGTTATCCAGTGATAAGCGCACTAATGGACAGACAGACAGAGATACGTTGCATTTTATGTATATTATAGATGTAATAAAATATATATCTATAAACTGGTCAGAGAACATATGTATGAATTTAAAAAAATCACGTAAATCGATAACTGGTTCTCGAGGGATAAGAACGCACTAACGGACAGACAGATAGACAAAGAGACGTTGCATTTTATATATATTGTAGATAGAGATTATTATTATATAACCTGGCCAAAGAATATATGTATGAATTTAAAAAAAAAGACACGTAAATCGGATAAGTGATTCTCGCGTGATAAACGCACTAATGGACAGACAGAGAGACATTGCATTTTATATATTATAGATTATAGGTATTCTCTGCTACATAATATTGTTCCATATTAAAATGGTTTAGGCTGTGTATTTCAAGCAAACGCGCTAGCGGCAAACTTTTTTCCGACTTCATTCACTATTTTACGTCACTGCTTATTCCTTATGCTACCTATCGTAATAAAATATACCTATAACCTGGCCAGAGAACATATGTATGTTTTAAAAAAAAGTTACTTAAATCGGATAAGTGGTTCTCCAGTGATAAGCGCACTAACGGACAACAGAGATACGTTGCATTTTATATATATTATAGATAATATATATATATATATATATATATATATATATATATATATATATATATATATATATATATATATATATATAAATAAATCGTAGAACTTGGTACAACCTAGCCAGCGTCTTGACATGGCGTCTCCCTCAGTAGCGACACACAGTTTCACCGACCTTATTCTTAAGTCGCGTTCGTTCACTATACCCCGCTTTACTTCTGATTATAGGCTGGGCACTTCTTAAATTCAGTAAACAGGATTCTTTATGATCCCCAGTCCAGGGAAAAGGGTCGGATCATCACCGAGCCCATTGTTAGGGCCATCTACTCAAAATCGTGTATATACGTAGTTTGGCCCTGATTATGGGTCATAATAACCGACCATGAAACGAAAACATGATAGGGATTGATGATTGCCAACTAAGTTGATAGATGTGATGAAGGGGAAAATAAAAGTTAAAAAAGACTATGCTCAAAATATGGCATCTTACACTTAAACACGGGGTAAATAGTGAAAAACACAATGAATTTTTCACTTGTGTGCTATTTTATCCAACTCATTTTCAATATTCCTTTGTAGTATCATATTTGGAATGCTTCTATATGCCGTTTTTTCTTTGCTTACCAACTCCTAATATATTGTTTTTTTAAAAGACGCTCCCAAATCCTGTATCTTAACGAATTATGGAATGTATAAGGTAAGCTAAGCTTCAGAGTAGCTTAACCCACAAAAAAAAAGAAAAATGAATTATACGTAACTTAATAAAATGTGTGTTTGGTCTACTTTGCTCCTATGTCATTTACAGGATTGGAAACAAATGCCAATTTAGTAATTTCACAGGAGAATAATTGAAACCAAAACACTATTTATCAAAAATCTATACTTTTCCTTACAACGTCGTTATCAAAGGGAGCATTTGAAATTGTGAACAAAATAGTACTTTTTATGTCTTTACGTACTGAAAATTCCAAAATTTAAAGTTTTGAGACTGGTATTTAATAAAAAAAAATATTTTGAAAACTACAAAAGCACCATAGAAATCTGAAAAAACTTCTTTAGAGCTACAAAAAGTATTTGTTGATGGCACAAATTCAATTTTACCAAAATTGTCACTTGAACCAATTTACCTCCCAAGCATTGATACGTAAAATTAACTTCTTATTTATTATTCACAATTTGTTTTACCATTTCTATGCTAAGCATCTAATTTGCTGTAATTATTCTCTTAACAGTATCTTAATTATTATTTCTTCCAGACACTCTGAAAATGATGAATAACACATATATAAATGACTATAAATAATTGCTTAAAATCTATCCATTATCACCAAAAATACAGCTATTGCTACATAAAGATGAACCGGTAAAATAAAACGTCGTCAGAACGTTAAAACCTGCCCCGTCACAGAAAATATAGCCATCGCTGTAGAAAGATACACATGTCGAACAAAACGTAGCCGCAAAATGAAGCCCCTACCGCTGGATCGTTAAAATATGTTTTGGCGAGTTTCACAGAGATGTCGTGCATATTTTGCCCTATTATTGTAATATGTAACTTCTGTTTGCGCGGTATCTCTGAGAACCTCGACGAGACACATTTTAACTATCCGTTTTATTAAGCATTTTTCTGTAGTCATATTTTCTTGTGGCTGCCGTTTCGTAAACGCAGAATATCTTAAATATTTTTATATGAGCCTTCGCCAATGAGTGAAGAAAATTTACCATTTTTTGACGTCAATCGTGCATAAATATATGTTTTGAAATCATTACAAAGGCTGAATCGAAAGAGATAACAATTGGCAGTAGTCGTGGGATTCTTTTATTTCCTGTGTCTCTCACACTTTATTTCTATCTCTCTTTCGACAGCTAGTGAGAGATGACGTGTTTTTTAGTAAAGACAGTGTCAGTACATAAGTAGAATTGGTGGTAAATTAGTACATAAGTGTTAACTAACAATAGCAAGTAGTACTTCAAAGCATAAATACTTATTGTAATTTGTCATAAAAAGAGTGGGATCATTAAACATTGTGTAATTTTTATTAGTATTGCGAGAATTTTTCTAATTTTTGGATGGAATAATGGACAAATTTGAGGTATAATTAATTAATTAATTTATCACTTAAATAAGCGGTTAGAGTAACATCTACAAGTTAATGTATTCCCTTTCGCCAACCCCATATTAACGTTTGGGTAAGATCAGCCAGACGAGCCTCGAGTGTAACGTAGGATTCTAACTACATGATCGGCAGATGGTACTCTCTCTCAGTCCGCCGTTTTTACGGTCTTGTACCTCTTACTTCTCGCCAGTGACGGCGTTCGATTCTTTTAGCTCAGTTTCAGATTTAGGTCTCGTTTAAGAACGCTATCTACTTCGTCCGCCTTCCGTCAACATTGATCAACAACATGCCGTCGGAGTCGGCCCTCAGTCCTCGAAGGTCGACTTGAGGTATTCTTTCCATCCGTGTGGAGGGATCGTTAACATTTCACGATCCAAGAAATCTCCTATTAACGATATGCCAGTCCGGTTGTCCTATCGGGTCGAACTCGGTCCTCGAAGACTGTCTTCAGATATGCACCCCACCGGTATACCAAAACAGGTGGATTGCAACATCTGGCGAAAGACATGCGAGGAACGTAATTGACGGTGACCTGTGATCAGTCATTTGTCACCTGAAGAAGCAGTTTACAGAAAATGGGTATTGGTGGAATTTGCCCACTAAGGGCTAGGAATCTGCTTAACGGAACGATGCTCGTGTAATCTAACCAATAAGCCAAGAGGCTGCTATGCACAATCGCCTGCCTAGTTTACCCACCAGAAGGGGGGGCAGTGCAACCACTGCTGTTTTTGAGGAGTTGGCTTTCGAGACCTTGCCGATGTTTGCTGCTAGCATCACGGCGCATGGAATATGACTTAACATTAAGTCGAAACTATATCAAGAGAGACTGTCACTATATTAACATAAAGTACAATCGAGTTATAATGCTTGAATTAATTCTTCAATGTAAAAAAGTCCAATTCAGTATTTATTTTAGATCTGCCAGAACATGGGTTTCTGCCAATGAAAAATGTTTTTCATATTCTAAGAAAACAAAAACAACCACTTTACTTAAATATGATTTTTGTTTGTGTAAATAATACAATATAGTATAAAATAACTCTTCAATAAAAAACAACTAAGCTCTAGCATAGTTCAAGAATTAAATGTTATAATATATATATTAAGTTAGGTCCTAACCAATACGAAATGCATCAAATACATAAAATACTGAAGAGAGTCCAAGAAAGGATTATAGCTTACCTATATTGGACTTAACAGTCTTGAGCTAAATACAATAACAGAAAAAATAGACAATTTGTATTTGTAACATATCAATAAGAAAAATAGCAAAGACCAGATATACTCTTAAAGATTGAATTCTATAATGAAATACTGAATTGATATAAACGTTTTATTGCTAATTCTTGAAATTGAAATCATATAAATGAGGCATACAACGGATCCATTATAGATCTAGTCTTTGTTTAGAACAATATAAACTGCAAAAATTCTTGAGAAATAATTATTTATAGAATGCTGATATGCTTAATACCAATACATTTCTATATTTTTAGAAAAATGGACGAGATATAGATATAAGTTACGGTGAAAAAATACTACAGACAGGAATCGAGGAATCATACATAATTTATATCACCAAAAACTTTTAAACAAAATAACACAGGAAATAGTTACCGAAATTTTTTCGTTATTTTACACTGATTCGGTAGGGCTTTGGAATTCAGAAAGTGCATGAATAGGATTCTGTACTTTCTTTTGTGATCCCTTACGGACTTTGGCACGTACTTCCTCCGGTTTCTCGGGTCTAACCAGGGGCTTTTTTTCAGGTGCTTTCATCTTCCAAACAACAATCGGCGACTACAAGAAAATAGTTAAATGAGTTATATGTAAAAAAAAAAAAAACACTTTTGTATCGCTAATGAAATATTTTATACCCACTTGTAAGACTAGTGAAACTATGCCAAACACAGATGAAAACGTTGGACTCTTGTAGAAAATTTGACAAACCAAATCTATGTCCTGCGTCATCGCCAATGTTTGCCGCAATTTCAGTTTCCGTTCATAAAATAAGCCAAAGAAGATCGGTTTTACAAGTGGTATTTTTTTTAGCTCTGATAGTGTAAAAATATTATTCTTACCGCAACAGTTGCTTGACGTGGATATTTGGTGGAAGCAACATATGAAGCCTTGACAGTCAAAACTACAGCATTCATCAAGTTTTTAGCTGCTTGAATCAAAGATGTGGCACTATCTAAACCAGAAACAATCAGTTCGCCACTAATATTCTGAACGTCAGCTTTGACTTTGGACGTGATATTCATCTGATGACAGTAGAGGGCGATACGTTGCAAGTAAGCCAACAAATCTTTCTTTGTAGAACTTTCAGGACATTGTTCAGCAATTTGACGGGTAAGTTTTTATCCAATTTGGTACCGGCTTCGGAAATTTTCTTGGCTGCATTTATTACATCCATGGTAGTTTTCAATGGGCCTCGTCCTCTGGTAAAATCAGTCATTTCCATCATAATAACGCACATATGCTTGGCGAGGACGATAATATCGTTACCAGTGTCATCCCACTTAGCTACTTCCTTGTCAAACTTGAGTTTTTCACTTCTGAAATATTCGACTTGTTGGAGAATCTTTCGCTTATCCTCTTCGGGCATCTTACCCATAGCTTCACGGGCTGTTGTGATTCCACTTATCTCTGGATATTCATCAACACCATGTTCACCTGTGTGAGCACTCGCTGAAAAATTAGAAATCATAATTTTATATATATAAATATATATATATATATATATATATATATATATATATATATATATATATATATATATATATCTATATACATATATATACCAGTAGTTTCAAGATGTAATCTAATAACTACATCTCTTACAGTGATATACTACTCTATAACAAGGAAACATTCCATCAAATGACTTGAAATTACTGCATGTAGGATGCACTTAAGAGTGTGTACAAGAACCATCAACAAGTACAAAAGAAAGGCTTAAAACTAAATCAAAACATTCTTAACTAACGTAGATTGAAATGAGTATATTTGTAACTTGCACACACCAGCTGGGATTTAATAAATATAAAACAAACGTCTAAACAAGGGAAAATTCGAAAATATTCCACGAGTTCTCATTCAGCAGATTTGTAGTGCCCAATCTTTCCCGGTTTAGGCGCCTCTCTGTCACTGATCCGTAGGATACTCGATGTCGAAACCAGTTTATGGTCGAAGAACCTAATGACGACGAGGTGACAGTGAGAGTGACAGGATGGGTTGTTAAAAATAGGTCAAGAAGACTGGTGAACTCTCCGTCTCGAACAGGAATCCGTGTTGGTTCATTGATAAGCTGAGTAAAGCTGATTGAGAATGATTCATATTTCTTGTTCGTCGGTCGTATTTGAATACTTAAGCCAGTTGATGTTATGAACATTAAAGTCGCTCAGAATGGCACTTTGGGCACTTGGATAATTAATCCATAAATGATGGATGGTGTCTCCAAGAGAAAAGTGTTCCCAAAGTAGTATCACTTGGTGCTCGATCGCCGCACCAAATAAACTTTGTAATTTGTCGAGTTATTATTGTTAACCAGATGTCATCCAAGTTCCAGAGCTCCAGAGCATCGTCTCGTTGGCAAGGGAGATCGCTTCTGACAAAAAGACAGATTCCAAAGTTAAGCCTGAACCGGGAATAAAAGCCGTACTCAGGATAGAGAAAGCTGACGGTGCTGATTGATGAACCGATCTTAATTTCGCAGAAAGCGAATACATGAGGCTTATTTGATTACAGGTGTTGGTGCACCGAATTTATGTTCGAGTTTAAACCACATATATTACAAAAATCTACTTTAAAGTAACGATCTTAGCATGTTGACGCCCACGAACAAGCCCCCACTCGAAGATCCGAACAGGGGGCTAGTTTACCTCTTAAATTTTTTGATCCTGGAAGCTTCATCATGCTTTCATTTCCCACAGCGAAGTCCTGGGACATCGGCACAGCCGATGCGATGGTATCACACGATGCCTGATAGGATCTGGGCAACTACCATCCGGTTTGTTCTTTTAGTCGCCTTCTATGACAGGCAGGATGTACCGGAGGGTGGTATTCTGTCCCGCACTCCCACGGGGTAGACCCATAATATATACGATAAAATGATCGAAAATGGTATCTGGAAGAAGCTAATTATCTACTTACATTTGCTCTTTGTGTCTAAAGTATAATTCTCATCTAATTCGACATCTTCTGGGTCAAGATCTTCATCTGCCCTATTCATTAACACAGCTCGACGAATTTCACGCACTCCGTCGTATACCAAACGTGAAGCATCAATAAATTCGTTTTCATCCAGTTCACTGGAAGGCTGACCTTGTTGACTGCTTAAAATTGCTTGGACAGCTACTTGCACTCTTTGGGTGAACTTTGGCATTACTTGGTCGTTTAAAACCTAAAAAATACAAAAATAAAAATAGGTCTGTATTCTAACAATAAGATCTAGTTCCTGCCCATAGGCCAAGATGTGATGCGGCATAGTTGTCTCGCTAATAAGCGGGTCTTGCCACAAAAAATATCGCTATCGCTACAGAAAAACAAACCCGCCGCAAAATGAAGCCAGCTGGTTATCGCGGGGCTGTTGACATGTGCTTCGTAGAGACCCGTGCATATTTATCCCTATTATTGTTACATGTAACACATCGTCAACTTGCGCGGCATCTCGAAGAAACCCAACGGCGGGGTAGCAGGCGGCTTCATTTCTATTCCACCTGTTTATCTTTCTGTAGTGATAGCTATATTTTCTGTGGTCTCTCCCTTTAGAAAGAACTTTTGCAAAATAGGGTTTATCTCTGGTTAGCTTTACAATATTAAATGATTGATTAGAAAATTTAAAAAAATAATAAATGGATTTCAAATTTACAATATATTGTTTTTTTAGAAAAATCTATTTGTTTTAGAATAACAGGAAATTAAAAACACTACAAATAAAAAAAACATTTTTAAGAAAACAACCAAATTTTGACCTAATCATTTAATATATATCACTTTAGCAAGGCTACACGCACAAATCAGTTTCAAACACGTCAAGAGAGGCTTAACGATTGAATAAGAAAGTTAGTATGTAAAATAATAACTTTAATTCGAGTAAGAGTGAAAGAAACTTTGATACGACGTGTATTCCTAACATGAACCATTCTAAGCGGAATGTAGTAAGATTTATTACTGATTTTACCTTAACAGCTTCCAAAACTCTCTTAGTGTAAATACAAGGTTCGTAATTATCCATTTCAGCGGCCACTACAACTCCGATACGACCCGTTCGTCCTCTGATTGCTGCGGCGGTACGTTCTAAGGTATCAGCTTCATTTTCTTGCTTGCAATGCCAAGACGCATTTGTTCACATCTTCTAAAATATGGTTTTCTGACACTGCCAGGAAGTCATCTACGGTTGTTATGTCATCTATTGCTTCCGTAAGAACACGCACCTAAAAATAATTTGAATTAAAGCGTATCATACTCACTGGTTAGGTACACACATACTCTCATATCATAAATGAATATGGAACCGTAAAATAAGCTGCGGTAGGATGAGGTAAAGTAAGGTTAACCAACATAAACTGGAAAAAAAAATGGATGTAGGGAACAAAATATGTAGGCAAACACAGCTAAGATAATGTAAAGGCGTGTAAGTTATGACCCAGTTGCCGTGGCGCATTCGGCCAAAAATAGGATTATTTTGGGAATTGTTTATAACAACCACAAAATTAACAAAAAAATAAAATAGTGACGGCATCAATCCCCAGGGCATTCGACCGTGTTTGACACTATGAATTGTTGGCTGGTGTTTCTTCAGACAGTGTTCTTTATGAGTGGCAGTCGAAGGATTCTTTCTAACACCGTCACTATCAACGCCGATGTGCCTCAAGGCTCCATACTGTCTCCTACTCTCTTTTTCATCTAAACGATCTGCTGGAAAGAACCAGGAATCCAATCTACAGCTTTGCATATGACGGTACACTTATGTCTTCATTCACTTTGAACGCTCGAGCGTCGGCTACACATGTCAATATCGGCAGACAGCAGGAAGTCGTTTAACTTTACAAAGACCTGGAAGAAATTCTATCTAGGGGTGACAGTAAACAAGTAGAATTTAACGCTACAAAACCCAGGTAGCAGTTTTTCCTAAAAAAGTTAACGTTGCTGAGCCCGACATAGTTATGTCGGGATTTTTATTCCTCTACCATCTTCATTTAATCTACTGGGCGTTAATTTGTGCATGTTGGCACAAACATGTTGCAAGCATAGCAAAGAGAACTTTATACTCCATAACTGCTAATTCTGTACAAAGCTCAAATTTTACCAACAATGGAATAATACTGCTCCCATGTTTGGGGCTCTGTTCCCAAACATACACTGCATTTGTTGGAATCTACTCAGAAGAGTGCTGTTTGTCTGATTAGAGACCCAGAACTGACCAGCAACCTTGATTCCTTGGAGCATCGAAGAACGGTGGGCGACATGAGCCAATTCTGCATGTATTTTCGCGGAAAGTGTTCGATGGATGTAGCCCGCTTAACATCTCCCAAAGCAGTACATGCTAG
The DNA here is from genome assembly GCA_019049505.1 of Pachyrhynchus sulphureomaculatus. Lineage (NCBI taxonomy): Eukaryota > Metazoa > Arthropoda > Insecta > Coleoptera > Curculionidae > Pachyrhynchus > Pachyrhynchus sulphureomaculatus. The sequence goes on from JAHKBH010000762.1 coordinate 11,340, forward strand.
AGATACACGTCGCCCTACACATTTACATCCATATGAAGTTCATCTCGTCACTCCTGATACAAGCCTTTTCAAGCAGTCTCATATGAAGAACCTCATCCTTTTGGAATGATTTGCCCAGGACTGTGTTTCCCCTCGAGTACAATTTACAGCGGTTCAAGACCAACGTGAATCGCTTTTTCCGCACACGCGATGCTCCTGTAGCACTTTAGGGATTTCACTGCAGCACGTGTGGTATATCCATAAAAAAAAGGGTAAGGTTAAGTGAAGTATGATAAAGTACAGCAAGTAAAGGTAAAGTAACTACATACTTACTTTCAATATACTCTTTGAGTGTACAAAAAAACATTCAATAAAATATTTGTTTTGACATAAAACCTGAGCGTTAAATAACAATCACAATTAATATCACAAAAAATGCTTTATATTGATTTTTATACAAAAAAGTTAAGTAGAATTTTAAGTGTATCAACGATCTCTTACCTGATTTTCCCAAGTATGTCTAAATGCATCCATATTTTTCTGAGCAACCTTACTTCTGGGCCTTGCAGCCAAAATCCTCGCAGCATTAATGACCTCGGGGCATAGGGACTCAATCTGAGCAGCAGCATACCTCACCATTTTGACACCATCTTCGTGGCTCGACATGCTGCACACCAAGTTAGCTACTTCAACTAGTTTGTTGGAATGCTCGGTAAATACGGCCGCGTATTCTTCTACTTGTTTCTCATCACCGTTTTGTGCGGCTTTTATGAGAATTAATAATGGAATGCTCGTTTCCATAAAACTATAACAAATAGAAAACATAAGTTGCATTTTTTGTTAACATAGAACAGGAGATATGATTGTTATGAGAAAGGGATATTTCCCGAATCTAAACCATGTAGAATTTGTATTATTTTTTATCGTTTGATCTAGAAGTGTACTAGACATATATGTTATATTACAAAAAGTGAAGATTTCGATTTTTACATCATTTATTGCTTAAATTTAAAAAGTTTTGGACACAGTAAACATAAAACACAGTAACGACGAAATTTTTAGGTCCTGTTTTTTATCAGGAATGCGTCCCCTATCATACCAACAATATGGTTGCCAGCGCGGTCGCAGGTTGTGTTTACATCTGGATTTCAAGGAGAAGCTTTTTATAACGTGCTCCGAAATTCATTATTAATAATTTTCCAATAATTAAATGACTCGATTGACGTTTTAATTAAAAATAATTTTAAAAGAGATGTTAAGAGGAAGTTTTTATCGTGCGGTTAGTGCTTGTAAAAATATATGTGCTATCTCCAAAGGAGTTAGTTTTTTTAAATTTCCGATAAATTCTAAGAGGTAATTATTCATCATTCTTCATTTCTATTATGCAATATGTTATATAAAGATTATGATAATTGAGTTTTCATATTAGAGTACATTTTATTTGTAAAACAGTTGATGTTTTATTACTGTTAAGTATTGGTTTCTTCATCATTCATATTAGAATTGTTTACTAGATGATAAGTTATATTATCCGCTAAAATTCGTTAACCAAACTTTCACAACTCAATCTGGGCATGCAAAAGTAGTAATTCTCCAGCGTGAATGAGTTTGAATAAAGCAGTGCACGGTTTTATTTTAGGTAGTTAAGTATATAGGCATAAAAAGCCATTAGTTGTACAAAAAATATTATATAGATTTAAGTAAAGATAAAATGGAGCAAAAAGTGTATTCACTTCATTTTTAAGTTCAGAAGAAAGACGATCTCATCTTAAAATGATAATTATTTTCAATTTCTCCAGATTATTGGGATTCGCTGAAATATAAGGAGCACGATTGTTGGTATAATACACGCGAAGTTGAAGGTGTGCGGAGATATATTCTCAAAATGAACATTTTTCCCCCGGACAATATCTCTAATAGTTGAGAAATATAAATTCAAAAATGAGTTATTTAAATGAATAACGTGCAAAAAGCGTTGAAGCCAAATGTATTTTTTCCTTGTGTTTTTAGCCTTTTTCCCTATTTTTTTTGTATATCCGTGTTAGTAAAAACTTGATAAAAAAAAACTTTTCCCGTCGTTTCTTTCTTTCAATGAGCAAAATTCATTTTTATTCTACAGAATAGGATTTTTCTTGAAAAAAGGAATTTGAATACTTCGAAAAATCGCGGGCATCAATCATACCAGCAATATGGCGACAGGTCATGTGATTATTACAAATTCGAATTCCCTGAGATTAAAGGTGCCGAGTCGGGCTGTCGCTACTGTGTTTTATGTTTACTGTGTTCTGGATGTTACCTGTCAGAAATATGATCCACAACAGCTTTTCTTAGCTGCCTTCTTAAGTCCTTTGTTTTCCCCTTCATGTTTTTCTATTGCTTTGCCCAAACTTTCAGTTTTGTCTTTGTTACCCATCTACAAAAAAAAAATCGTGAAGTAAATTTGCTTTAAGTAAACACAATACATTAATAGAGAAAAAGTGTAAGAAAAAGGAAAGAGAATAGTGAAAAAAAGAAAGGTAGATCGACTATGAATTCTTAGCAATTGCCAAATATGTGGGAAACATTGAACAATCAGGCAAAATGCTTGGCAAAAATGGGTTTCAAAACTCTACGAACATTCTGGCGCGCTGAAAAAATAATAATGGGCGAGGAAAGATGAGGTCCTAACAATTAACACCAAACAGCTAGAAATTCATATTTACCCGACCGGTGATTCCCCGTAGTACCTCCAACTGCTACAGAGGCAAAACAATTTTTTTTCAATTTTTATTTCTTTTTTAGATATAGTTCACGTTTAAGAAGAACCCATGAAAATCCCAACAACATCTGACAAAAGCTTTCTACACTAATTCTCATGAGTTCTAAATAAGGCTGCCACCTATATTTGTTTATTTATTCATAAACAGGTCTTAATAAGTACAATATTTCTGTTAATGTAATAACAGAAATATCATCCCCATAATCTAAGGTTGAACGATTAATTTAAGATCTGAGAAGAATCCAAAAGTTTCTTTTGGTAAAGTAGTTTAGCAGTCAGTAGTTACCCTTCTCACACTTTGCCAAAAAACATATTAGAACTGTTTAGTATGCAACTCTAGTCAACAATTTTTATAGGAAAACATCGTAAGAACCGTGTCTAGTCGTTAAGTGAATATCGTAAGAATCGTGACTAGTGTGGAGTGTGTAGAATGTGCAGGCATTAGCACTCGGGAATGTGGTGTTTTGTGTTGAATATATTGAATATATCGTGCACGTTCACACACGTCCAATTTTTGTACAACGTGGTTAAACTCAATTAAATACTACAAATAATATAAGTACTGCTCTGCCTTTGAAATCAGAAAAAACTCTTGTTATTGGAGATAAGAAATGCAGGGAATATATACAACCTATCTGTGTGCTTAGGTAGAAATATTGTTGCTTTTTCAGCGGTTTATCTCTATTATCAAGCCTGAAGTGTGGAATTCTTGTGTGAGCACCTTTAATGGTACAGGCTGCAGTATGCGTTGTCTCAAGAGTAAGTTAGAGGAGAAGAATGTTTCCACACTGTTGACCTGTGCCAGTTGTAACCAATATAAACATAAAGAAGCTTCTTGTTCGGGTTCTGAGTTTAGAGTAATGGAATTACAGGATGGAAAAAGTCTTGAAGTTTTTCTGTTAAGACTGTGAATCAGGGCTGCTGAATATACCTATTTTTGTTCCATCATTTGTTGCAAACTAATACATAAAATGTCATGAAAATTTTACATGACTCTTCGAGAGTTGACACTAACTAAAAATTATATGGATTTCTTTTGTTTGTGCTGCCATTTCTCGGAAAATCTCTCAGGTAGTAGTTTATTGTATAGTTATGTATTGTAATAGGACTCTTCTATTTTTTTTTATGATTTTTACTATGACAACATATTAGGTATTTGTCTGTAAAATTGGGCGCACAACCGTGAATTAACAAATAAATAAATTACTGTCTGAAATTTACTCAAATTTAATGCAAAAATTATACTTAAGAAAAATTTCCAGTAAAAATAAACTTCCAGGTGGCAACCTATATTTTATTAGTATTAAATACTAATCTAGATTACTTACATTAGACATGTACTCAGATAGAAGATCTTGCAGGGCTTGACGCACAGCATTACATTCAGCGACAATACGTTCACGTCTATCGTCGCGAGTACAATTTGAGTCTGCCATGAGTGCTGCCCCACTGATAATGCTTTCCAAACGTTCTTCTAGCGATGGCCTAGTATGAACCTAAAAAAATTAAATATTCTTTAAAAATATTAGATAATATGATTAACCAAATCATTAAAATCTGTAACAAATGTCTAACTTCATTCAAGGCTTATTGAGCAAAAAGAAAAAATATGGAAGAAATAACATAATAATTGCTAACAGAACTATATTTTTAGTAACCAGGAGCTACAGGAATTCACGTCTTACCAAGCTAGAAAGTACATTTTGGTACAACAACTTGTACCATTTATAAACCACAAAATTTGAAGCTTCTATTACTAATCATTTATTTTGTTTTGTACTTTTTAATATTTAAGTCAGTGATGTTACCAGTTTTTATTAAGTTATCTAGAATATTTTTTTCGAGATGGGCTTCTTAGGCAGATCCCTTAGGAAGTTATAACTGACTGTTGAAGTTTTAGAAATTAATTTTTCCCCTTGTGGGATCATCTGTCACATCTGATTGTCTCCGCAACTATTTGACATAGAAAGTTGAAATTTTTCACAACTGATAACCCAATCACTGCCATGTAGTTCTGAAAGTTAAATTTTGATTTCAGGGGTTACTTGTAGGGGGGGAGGTGAAATTTTTTTTTTCAAGTGGGATGTTAAATGAAAGCTTGTGCCAACATAAGTTTAAAAATATATATGGTGTAATATTCGCGCAAGTTTTTCTTCATATTACTTTAAAAAATTGCCAAAAATTGCTGTCCCTCACCCTATCTCTAAGAATACTAATCAAAAAATTTTGAAAAAATTCTGGAATATTCTCCATATGAAGTAGATTGAATGAAAATGATCACAAGCACATTACCGCTCATAATTTATCTGGTATATAAAAGCAATCATACGGAACACTAATTGGGCAAATCCCACTTGACTGGTTTTTTCATCTTTTTAGTTTCATTTAGATGTTATTACACAGAATAGGCAATAGTATAATTATTTAATAATGCATCTACAGTTAACACATATGTGATGACTACTTACTTCATTATAAGCAAGCGGTTCAATAACAATATGTTCATCAAAATCATCCAATGCTGCTGCAAGTTCTCCAGGTCCATCATAAGGCCCAGAAACTGGTGGGGTCCTTCCTTGCGCCACATCATTGATTGTATTGACTGCTTCACAAACCTACACATAAGTTGCATTTCAATATATAAAACCTATTTAAATTTTAATAAACACTATATATAATAAAAACAATTATATTTAAAACTATTTACCTGTTTAAGAACATAATCTCTATTAGCCTTAGCTGCTGCCAGTTCTGGATGGCGAACATAAACTTTTGAAGCTGTGAGCAACATAGTAGAATGTTTTTTGAGCACAGCTCGAGCAGCGGCAAGGTCATCTCTGAGCTGTGGATCTTTAAGTTCCTGTTGCCTCTTAGCTGCTTGATTCATGAGTTCATTGGCATTATGCCTGAATGTCTCTATGTTGTTTAGTAGTTCATCATTGCTTGAAGCCATTTTGAGTTTTTCTATGTCATTTTCAACTACATGTAGAGATTTGAGCAACAGATGGACATCCACCATATCAGCGAGAATTAGAAGACGAGTTACAGCTGAGAGCAGATTTCTTGCAGCTCTTACCATGTTACTGCGTTTTAATGATGAACATGGGTCTTCTGAAAACTCTCTAGCATCCCTGCTCATTTGTGTACCTAGGAACAAATTATGACTAATTTAAAGGTACTTTATTATAAATATAAATAAAAAAAAAGTACTGATCTAAATTTTAAACAACATTGGGTGTCATTACAAAAGGCTAACCTGAACTATGTACTGGAACAACAGAGTTGAACTACTGTGGGTTCCAGGACATTTGGAGATAAAAGGTAATGAAAAAGTGGACAAATCATCAAGATTAGGAAATACAAAACTATATAGGGGTCCAGAATCAGTGTTTGGTATACCAAAACATGTTGGGAAAATGACAATCATTGGCTTGCAACATGTGGCCAAAGACATGTGAGGGATATAATTGGCGACCCCTTGAAGAGATTAATGATTGACATTCTTTGTTTAACAAGGCTCCAGGCCAAGCTAGTGGTGGGAATGATCGCCGGCCATGACATGTGGACTATATGATGAAGAGGAAGAAATCTCTAGATACATACACAACTAAATGTGTGGCTTTAACTCAGAACAGACATAAACTTGCAATGAAACTAATAAACCTTAAAGTAACAATGCTTATGTAACCAAGAAAAGGAGCACAATAAGCCAAGAGATTACAGTGCACCAACAGGCACAATCACAAAAAAAACATTGGACTTTCTAATAGGGAATTATTACTGCCAAAATTTAATAAATGTTCTGAAGTAACGCAGAGCAACCATAAGGAGCCACCAACCGTTGATGATTTTGTTTTTTGAGCAGTAACAAAAATAGTACTCCTACCTGTTTTTCTGACTTCATCAACAGCAGCTAACATTTCCTGTGTAATATCTGGGTTTCATATGCAATTTGTTCACCCTTCTCGATGAAATTTTCTGTGGCTTTCTCTACTGTCTGAACTAAAGCATTGGCACGTTTTGATTTACCCTTTTTCTTTTTGGAGGGCCCATTTGTATTAACAAGAGTCGTAACTTGGAGTACAAGTGGTTCTAATGTTTTCTCTACCGACATTGTTCTTATTTCTAGGTTTTTGGGATCCCATTTGAGCTCAAAGTGAGCATGTTCAGACAAAGGGATTGTAGTCATATCGAACTAAAATATTAAAAAATATTTGGTTTTAGCATATTTTTCCTAAATTCTTGTTTTAGAACTTATAAATTTTTAAAGAACAGAACTTGCAAACTCATATTTGAACTTATAAAATCACAAAATCAAGTGAGTCTCTTTTTAACCTATCCAAACAGTTAATGTAACTAGCACTATTGCAGTATTTGATTGAGAAAAGCAGATTGATCTAACTCACTTTATGACATACTAGTATTATTTTATCTTTCTCTACTATCTTTTTTTCTTTGACGCAGCTACATTGGTGTAAATGTGAACTAACTTGTGTCAGTTGAATCATTATTTTTATATGTACTGAATTTTATTTATAGAAGTTCAAAATCAGACACCAATTAAATGTAAAATTTCTATGTAACATGAAAATATTATTCACTGTTTATTTATTTTAATAACACAGTACAAGTAATAGGTACAAAAAAACAAAATTTTGGACAATGTAAATGATATGCCTATTTATCATTTAAAAATGATACCTAAAAAAATTTCAATTTTTAATGATAAACAAGGCATATAACCTACAATGCAAAAGTTAATGAAAGTAAACGGTATTGTGTATTGTATTATTTCTTTTAAAAGTATTGTATAATTATATTTTCTTTATTAAAATAATGGCAAATATTATTTGAAAACATTATCAGTCTCAACTTAGGGTACTTACTTCGTAATCCTGTAAAAAAGCTTCAGGAAAGGGTAAGCAAAAAACAGAAAAAAAAAAATACTAATTTATCTATGTTCAAAATAATATTTTCTGAACTGATAATATGTAACAATAATCACTATACAATCATAAACCTATCAATAGAAATTTTACACATAATTACTCAGAAAATATTTGCTATAGAATTTTTATATTAGTTTATTCTCTGTCTACTAATCACAAAGAATACAATAATTTTACAGGAACTGAAAGTAACAAATTTTGAATCACAGGTATTATCAGAGAAAAACTATGATTCATAGAGTTGTAACATTCCAGTACCCGTGCCATTATCAACAATCAGCATACCACTCCTACCTGGTAAATTTTGTATAAATTTTAAATATTTGACACTTTTTAACGTTTCACTAGTATCACTCTTATTGCTGAAACCGTACAAAACTTTATGCTACTCCTCAATCAATAATTTTTACTTAAATATTTCCAAAATAAAAGTAAAAAACACCGTTCTATATACACAGACTTTTAACATTTACGATGTTTCCTCTCAGACGGCTACGAGAAACTACAATCGTTGCTACGAGAGAATTTTTTTTCTTTGGAAAATCTACCCGAAATCACGTTATATCTCAATCGTCTATTCAAATAGAGTAAGACGGAAGATAAGCCGGGATCCCATGACCTCTTCAAAAGAACAATTCGTCATAGAAAGTTTTGTACCTTCTACGGACTTGTACATTAAAAATATATTTATTGTCTCATAGATGGAACTAGATTGTTACAGTGACCACATACATCATAGCGATGATACCAAAGGACGCGCTATCTAACCAAAATATCTTCATTTTGTGCACTAATCTGAAAATTACAAACTAAAATAGTCTACAGTTGTCTTATTGGATTAATAGGAAGAAAACAAAAAGAAATTCTTGAGAATTTTACTATAAGAAATGAAAACAGGCGAATGCGCTAGAAATCATGGAAACATTGCTCGGCACGGTTTAACATTGATTAAGTAAGTAACTAAATCGGAAAAATTTCTGCCTCCGTCGCCGATTCTATCAAATTTTGACATGTAAGTTCGTTCAAGTAATTGGACACACACATTAGAATTTTATTTTGAAAATTTACAAACTTCAATCGATTCACACTTTTTTTTGAATTTTCAATCGAATCACGATCACAAACGGAACCGACGAATTAATTCTTGAAAACAGAAACTTCCCTGCACAAAATGCGTCAATGATAGGTTTGTTCATGCGACAGTATCGAGCCAGTTAAGTGTTATATGAATGATGGAACTCAAATTAGCTTAAAACTATCATTCATTTACTCAAAATCCACAAATGTTCTGAGAATGTTTAGAGTGTCTTTAGAATATCTTATTTCTGAAGACGAGCGTTATAATATTCCTAAAATATTTGTGTTTTCTAGGTTACTACTGTTACTACAGTAGCTTAACTACATCATAATACCTCTGACGTAGCCAGGAGAGGGGAGACAGGAGACATATATTCCTCCATCATTGGATGTAGAAAATACCGCCCTCTTTAAAGCAGTTTTTTTAATGAGATTTCTTTTTGTGAGAAATTTTCTCTCTTTTCGGAAAAATATTCCCACTTCCCCAGTCATCGATTTTTAAATTGAGTATAAATTAGGTTCCACTATATAAAAGGCTTCTTTTTTATCAACAATCTCCACTCCTTGGTCATCAGTATTTAGTTAACTGTAGAGTTTTAATGAAAGATCATTTTTTGATCAAAAACCTTCGTCCCCTCTCTCTGTGGTCGTTTGGCGACCCCACCACCTCTATAAGCAGCTCTGCCTTTTGTGTTTCCTTTTTCCCTAAAAGAAGCGCCCTTTACATCCTTATGCCCCTTGAGCCTGACTACGCCACCGCATAATAATATTGCCACGTGCAGAAAAGGATCCAAATGACATATGTAACGAGAAAATTAAAAGCAAAAATCTTTTCTATACAACACAAAATAGACCAAAATTCTCCATTTTTTTAAACCTATTCACAAGTGAACTAATTTATCGAACGAGACTGTTCAGGCTAGTGGGTCGACTCCGTTAGTATGGTAGATGGAATACAATTCACAGTGTACTCGTGGATTAATATTTTCAATGAACAACTGAGGAATACTCCAAAAGTGTGTTTAGT
>JAHKBH010000763.1:0-26700 GCA_019049505.1 Pachyrhynchus sulphureomaculatus
TTAACATGAGTGAAAAAATTCCGCAAAGAAGTTGCATTAAATTTTGTTTTAAAAATAGTTTTTCGGCTTCCCAAACGAGATGAGACATGGATGTACACATACGATCCGGAAACTGCCGACCAATCAAGCGAATATCGTGCTAGAGGTGAGCCCAGACCGAAGAAACTACACCAAAGCCAGTCGAAAATCAAAGTGATGTTAAAAGTTTTCTTCGATATGAATTCCTTCCGCTGGGCCAAACTGTCAACAAGGAATATTATTTGAGTGTTGTGCGTCGTTTGCGTGAAGCTATTCGTCTCAAGAGGCCGGAATTATGGGCAGATAACTATTGGTTTTTTCATCACAATAATGCGCCTTCTCATACAGCATTGGTTCTTCGCGACTTTTTCATCAAAAATTCAACTCCCATCATTCCGCAATCGCCCTATTAGCCTGATTTCGCTCCGTCGGACTTCTGGCTATTCCCTAAACTCAAAAACCGCTTCGAGGACATCGTTTTGAGTCGATTGAGGAGATTAAAACTGAATCGAAGAAGGCTTTAAAGGCCATTCCAGAAATCGAATTCAACAACTGTTTCGAAGACTGGAAAAAACGTTGGCATAAATGCATTGCGTCCAAGGGGGATTACTTTGAAGGGGGCGAAAAAAATTTTTAAAAATAAATAACCCGTTTGCGTTTTATTTCGAAAGTCTTACTATTTTTTGATCACAGTAGTATAACGTTATGTTTAATTATCGAAAACAATAATGCAATCGCTAAAAGAAATATAAAATAAATGCGTAGTTCAACTTATAAAACGCTTGTTTCCGACTAATAAAACTGCGAAACGCACAACCGCAGAACGAACATAACTTTACATGGCTGGCTGAGTAAGTGAATAACTGTCGAGCGACCACAATGGGCTGAATCCCGATTCTAGCTGGTCAAAATTATTTTATGGGCTGAACAAGGTCCAAATGACTAGAATAGCCAAAAAAAGTAAATAAAAAATATATATGAAGGAAAAAAAAAAATAGGTGTTTTAGTTCTTAGAACTGAATTTTTACTGCATTTTGAGGTGTTTTATAAATTTCCTTAGGAAAAATTGGTATAAAAGAAAATGGACAGATAAAATAGAGATACTAATTGCTAAATTTATGTATTTGCTAATAAAATGAACTATTCTTTTATATAAATTCAAAATCAGAATCTTCCGATTCGCTCGGAGAATCCTTCTCCGCATCGCTATGCTGCTCAACTTCTTCCACAGAATCCGTGAGTAGTTCCTTTGCATCAGGACTCAGCTCCTTCAACGGGACTGTCTGGAACGTTCTAAGGCCAGTAATAACAGGATCCGATGAAATTAGAAGCATATGAACTAAGTCTTCATAGGTTTTAATATATGAAGAGTATGATGGGCTCTGAATCGCTTCATGTCTTTATTCCTTGCCCCCTGTGCCTCCTCTGAAAGCTGCCCTATTGGAACAAGGGCATGTTTGATGGCTAAAGAGCCATGTAAAAGGATTTTGTGTACGCTGGGAGGGATCCTGTACCAGCCCTCCAGCTCTACAAACAGTTTGGCAGTATCATAGGCAAATATGTTAAATTTGTCTTCCTTGATTGGTGGAAGTTTTTTAGAAATACCTGAAGAATAGTTCCAAATCGAGATATTAATCGCTTATCAACTCCTGTAGCTACAGCGGCTTCATCTGCATTTTTGTTATATCTACATTTATGATTCATTATGGCTTTTCCTCTTTGAATATGTTATTAGAAGCCGGACGGAAGCGGACTTTAAAAGTTGGGCATTAAAATATAAACGATTTTTCACTTTCCACGATGCAAAATTATACTCGCTTACATTGTAATGGTATGAACTTACCTTCTTTAATCGGATGTTTCCAGTGCTTGAAACTTCTTCTCAGAAGGTATCTAAACCAGAAAAATGTATACTCCAACGAAAATAAACAATCCGGTTACTGTACAAATAATATAAAGGAAGGTCACATAAATGTACCGTGAGAGCGTCTCACGCTTTACTCGCATTCGACCGTTTACACAGTAACTTTTTACACACTATTATTTGCTATAATAATAAAGTGAGGGTGGAATTGAGTTTACTAAACTCTTAAGAAATATTTTCTTTATTTGCAAACCCTACATTTTGACATTGATTTTTAATTTTTGTCCAGCTAGAATCGAGATTCAGCCCATTGTGCGCAGCGTTAGAAAAGAACGGGGCAACGTAATACCTCTATCGCGCTATTCGCAGTCACAAAACAATACGTGCGAAGTTTGAACCTTTTATAATAACCGATTGACCCAAAATTGGGACATTCAGCGTCCCGATCAAAAGTGAATCGGGGCTTGTACTGAAAATCGGGACATCCCGTGCAAATCGGGACACCTGGCAACGCTATGCTATCTCTCTTACGTTCCCTGCTGTCCGTAGCAAGAAGGAAATATAAGTTCTTGAATCTCTGAACCCAAATATCTCTGATACTTCTTGTGACATTTGAGAAAATAAACGAAGTGTCGCCAAAATTTTTATATTATATGTTTTTCATATCAGTTAAATTCTCAATTTCCAAATTTTATTTGCTAAAGAGTTATTTTTATGATATAAAGAAGCTAAACGTGTAAGATACACTAATCTTTCCAAACATTTTTAAAAAACGATCATTAAAATTGGACTGCAAATAACTAAAGAATTTGGGTTTTTACAAACAGCGGTTTGCACTCAACTGATAAGTACCTCTTAGAGATTTGTATTAACAGACAGATACTAAAATCCGAAAAATAATAATAACTGGATAAAAATATACAATTACTTTCATCCTGTTTTTAATATAATTTGATAAATTGTAATCCTTATTTAAAGAAAACAACGCGTTTTATTGATTTATTGTTTTAATTTTTTAATTAGATAATCGTTTAATAATTAAGCCATATAAAATTTTAGGCAGCCTCTTCAAAATAATGTTTTTTGTGTTTCAGATTAAATTTTTTATGGAGTTATTTTTGTGTCAGTAATAATTCTTGTTTAAATTTTTTTTTGTTGTTTTTGCTTGTGGACACCATAATCTTTTTGTTATCCCCAAGGAAGAAATACTCCTGGACTATTTTAGGATAGTATTTTGAAAATTATGTACCTTCTTAGTACATATTTCAAAGCTATTATGTATATCTTACAATACGAGGAGCATTCGGAAAATCCGTGTAAAATACAAGAGATGGCGCCAACTGTCAATATCGCTATTTTCGAAGTTTTTCAGACAGCTGAAGAAGTTTCATCTTATTAGGATAATAGCTCTAAAAGTGACGTGCTTTTCTATCTCCCCAATTGTGTCATTTGGTCTACATGGACGAAACATTTTTGTGACGTAATCAAATGGTTCAGGAACCTAACGCAAAGGTTGACAAACAATATGGGCCATATGAACAAAGAGGACGGAGAACGTTCCGGTAGGATAACTCATGTAACTACAACATTACTAAATTGTGTTAGATGAGAAAAAATTGGAGATGTATCAAATCGCTAAGGCCTTGGGTATCTCTAACGATTGGGATCACAATATATCGTATAAACACCTACACATGAGAAAGCTTGCGGCAAGTGGGTGCTGCGATTGCTCTTTATCTATATAGACGTGTCAGTTTGTGTTTGGTTAATTTAAGTCTCTATCAAATAAATACCGACAAATTTTTGCCATGGTTTAATATTATGGATGAAACTACTCAGTATATATCACCACTACACCAAACACTTTATTTTTGCGCTCGACGCGCGTTTCGCTAACCATGTTAGCTTCATCGCTCCTGATGAAGCTAACATGGTTAGCGAAACGCGCGTCGAGTTCAAAAATAAAGTGTTTGGTGTAGTGGTGATATATACTGAGTAGTATCATTGTGCCAAAGATTCCACATTCCCAACATAATTATGGATGAGACTTGGATTTCTCTTTGCCAACCACAAACTGTCGAAACAGTGAACGGTTAGCGGAAAATCTGCCCTTAAGAAGGCGAAATATGTTAAATTAGTAGAAAGGTCATGGCGACTGTTATCTGGGTTATAACATCCATTACTCTAATAGATTACTTTGGCAAGGGAAAATAATTATACAGGCCAACTATACATCTCTTCGCGGTCGTTTAGATGCAGAGATAAAGAAAGATCGTCCTCATTTTGCAAAGAGAAAAAAGTGAGTTTCCAACATGACAACGTTCATCTCCATTGGCATCTGCAATGGGTGGAATCGAGGTATAAACTTCTTCCTCACCTTTCATTTTGCCAGAGCTGGCATCATCCGATTATTATCTGTTTCCAAACATGAAGAAATAGTTGGAGGGGAAGAAATTCCCCTAGAAGTTTCCGGCGAACAAATTTCCGTCGAACGACGAAATCATAACAGAAACGGACAAATATTTTGCAGACTTCAGCAAAAGTACTACCTGGACGATGTATATAAACTGTGTGACAAAAATTTGCTGTAATTTATTTTTGCACGAAGTTTTTGAACGGCGTCCGTAAAATGTTAGATAGAAAGGACCCATTTCGTGTATAGTCTGTAGTCATGCATCATCGTAGGGATTTATATTTGTTTGTATAGTCTATATATATTTTTAGTATATTCGTTTAACCATAAAAATGCTTTTATATACGTATTCTTTGTACATACCACTAATGCCGTTAGCCTCTAAAGGGGGGGGGGCAGGCAGATTCAAGGAAAAAATAGGATTAAAGGCTTATAGGGAAAGGGATAGACTTTTTAAAACCTGTTGGGGCGGAAAGGGTCAAACTTTGTTTGATTCCATGTATTTTTTACAGAAAAAAAATAAAGGAGAAAAGTGACGAAAAGACCTTGGACATAAAAAATTTATTTAAAATGTCAGAATATCTCAGAGAGTTATGTCCTAATATTTAAAATAAATCATTTGTTAACTACGTTAAATAAATACCCGTACCCCATCTGACTCCTATGGTTCGACATGTAAGAACATCCATTGTATACCCAAATCATAATACAAAATATAGCATTTACTTTATGATAAAATTACGTGCTGTATATCTCTCTTGGGTATTTCTAATGATTGGGATCCCAATATATCGTATAAACACCTACACATGAGAAAGCTTGCGGCAGAAGGGTGCTGCGATTGCTCTCTATCGACATGGACGTGTCAGTTTGTGTTTGGTTAATTTAAGTCTCTACCAAATAAATACCGACAAATTTTTGCGCCGGTTTAATATTATGGATGAAACTTGGATTTCTCTTTGCCAACCACGAAGTGTCGAAACAGTGAACGGTTAGTGGAAAATCTGCCCTTAAGAAGGCGAAATATGTTAAATTAGTAAGAAAAGTCATGGCGACTGTTATCTGGGTTATCACATGCATTACTCTAATAGATTACTTTGGCAAGGGAAAATAATTATACAGGCCAACGATACATCTCTTCGCGGTCGTTTAGATGCAGAGATAAAGAAAGATCGTCCTCATTTTGCAAAGAGAAAAAAGTGAGTTTCCATCATGACAACGTGCATCTTCATTGGCAACTGCAAAATGGATGGAAACGAGGTATAAACTTCTTCCTCACCTTTTATTGTGCCAGAGCTGGCATCATCCGATTATTATCTGTTTCCAAACATGAAGAAATAGTTGGGAGGGAAGAAATTCCCCTAGAAGAAGTTTCCGGCGAAGAAATTTCCGTCGAACGACGAAATCATAACAGAAACGGACAAATATTTTGCAGACCTCAGCAAAAAGTACTACCTGGACGGTATATATAAACTGGGGAAGCGAAAAAACCACATGTATAGTCTGCGACAGAAATAAACATAGAGAGACAAAAATTTGCTGTAATTTATTTTTGCACGAAGTTTTTGAACGGCCTCCGTAAAATGTTAGATAGAAAGGACCCATTTTGTGTATAGTCTGTGGTCATGCAACATCGTAGGGATTTATATTTGTTTGTATAGTCTATATATATTTTTAGTATATTCGTTTAACCGTAAAAATGCTTTTACATACGTATTCTTTATACATACCACTAATGCCGTTGGCCTTTAAGGAGGGGGCAGGCAGATTCAAGGAAAAAATAACATTAAAGGCTTATAGGGAAAGGGATAGTCTTTTGAAAACCTATTGGGGTGGAAAGGGCCAAAATTTGTTTGATTCCATGTATTTTTTATAGAAAAAAAATAAAGGAGAAAAGGGACGAAAAGACCTTGGACATAAAAAATTTATTTAAAATATCAGAATATCTCAGAAAGTTATGTTCTAATATTTAAAATAAATCATTTTTTAACTACGTTAAATAATTAGCGTATGCCATCTGAACCCTATGGTTCGACATGTAAGAACATCCATTGTATACCCAAATCATAATACATCAATATAGCATTTGCTTTATGATAAAATTACGTGCTGTATACGAGGCATCTTCGAAAAGTAAGGGCTGTTTGGTTATAAAAAAAAATGTTTTCGTTAGAAAAAGTTTTTATTGACGGATTTAGTTTCCTATAAACCTACTTCACTTTTCCACATAATCGCCGTTTACTACTAAGCACTTTTCGTAACGCTGCGCCAGCTTCTTTATTCCCTCTGCATAGAAGTTCTCCGCCTGGGAATTGAATCAGTTGACAAGGGTGGTCTTGTGTTCCTCGTCGTCTTTAAACCGTTATCCACTAAGCCACTGTTTCAAGTGCAATCATCAATCAGATTGCAGTTTTTAGTCCACGATGGACGATTTCATCAGTCTTAATACTGGGCCTGCCACCTGGCTCTTCATCATGCACATTTGTGTGGAGATTTTAGAAATCCCGACACCATTATTTCACCTTTCCTTCACTCATTACTGAGTGTCCATAAACTAGGCACAACTCTCGATAAATTTGAGCAGCTGATGATCCTTTTGCATACAAAAATCGAATCACAGCACGCACTTGGCAACTGGCGGGAGAAACGATTCTCGTGGACATTGTTGTCTGCATTCACTGACAGGAAAACGACTACTGAATTAAAAAAATAAGTTCGGTGGCTTCAGAAACAATAAATAGATGGCGCCGCATGTGTACAACTTTGTTGAGACCCGCTAATATTCAAATAAAAGCAAACGGCCCTTACTTTTCGAAGACGCCTCGTAGTTACCTGAATTTTCAAATATTGCTTTTAGAAGTAGTAGCAAACTTCAAATTTTTACAAGATTCTTTATTTATTATCAAACTTTTAGGATGTACAATTGGAGTTGCTGCAGATGAATCTCCGGTCATCGTTCAAACAGGCCTTGGTAATTTCATATACCCCGAAATTGGAGAAACTACTCTTCAACTTGCTTCTGGAGATTTAATAGATTTGGTATGTGCAGGTCGTCAAGTTGACGTTGGATCTACATCGTATGACGAGTTCGTTACAGCTACATGTGTCTCGGATAGCACTTTAAAAATAAATGGGAAAAATGCGGAGTGGAAAGAAATTAAATGTAGTAACACCGCTTGGAGAACGGCTAGATTTACCGGAAGTCAATGTGAAAATGACGGAAAAGAAATGGAGATAGGCTTTGAGGTTGCAGGTAGTTTTCTAAGAACTATACAAATTTGTTTTGACGAATCGAGGCAGCAAGCACTCTACTCACATGCCACCATTACAGCATCAATTAATCAAAGAAACTTGTATGTTCCTAGACCTGCTTGGTTACAAGGCACAGGAATTTATAATATTTCTTCTGTAACTTCCTATTTCGTTAGAAAGCAACAAAGAGAAACTGTTAATACAGCTGTAGGTTTGTCGGCAACATCTACCAAATATATTAAAGATAATGACTATTTCCTTTCAAGAGGTCATATGACGGCTAGAAGTGATGGCTTTTATCCAGCTCAACAAAATGCAACGTTCTTTTTACTCAACGTAGCTCCACAATGGCAGACTTGTAACGCAGATAATTGGAATATAGTTGAAATATATGTTAGAGATTACGCAGAATCTCATAAAGTTGATCTATTAGAATGGACTGGGGTATATGGGGTAACAACTTTACCGCATGAAGAAACAGGGGAAGCAGTTCCGTTATATTTGTATAATAAAAATGGCGAAAAGGCGCTACCAGTTCCAGAATTTTATTGGAAAGTAGCTTATGAACCCAAGAGTCAGAACGGAGTAGTAATTATAGTTATTAACAATCCATATCTTTCCACTTATAAACCCATTTGTGAAGATATTTCCGATCAATTGAAAGATTTAAATTGGGATAAGAACAGCCAAGAGCAAGGGTTTGGTTATGCTTGTACAGTGGATAGTTTCAGAAAAGTTGTTACTTATGTACCCTCATTCACTGTTAAGGGTCTTTTGCTGTAAATAAATAAATTGCAATTTTATGTAAGTATGTTTTAATAAGTCTTTAATACGAGACTTCACTACCTATATTATTATAATATTTATAGAAACCGTTTTTCTATTAAATACACGTCAGATACGAAAAAATTGTAAAAATGCAATCTTCTTCATCAAAAACGTATTCACAGCTAGAACCTACATTTCCATTTATTCTCATAGTATCAATTTAAAGGATGATTTAGCGTCTTTGATAACACAGGCCGACAAAATTGGACGAAACTCCAGACCCTGATGCTAGACTATACCTTTTCGAAGGTTTTTGGTGCACTGAATCCAAATCTGACCTCAGAATTGCTCCATCATATCAGGTTCTCGAGAAATCCTAACCTAAAAATGCAATAAACACGGTTTTTCGTTATATTCGGGATTATATTACACCGCGAATTAATTTTTCTCCACAAAACTCGTTGGGGCATCTGAAAGTACTACTCCTCCCTATCAAAATGCACTTTGAATTTTTCAAATATCTTATTTCTTGTCGGAGAAATCTTTTTAGTAGCGACATTGTTTATTTGTTATCATCCATGGTGTCCTATTTTAATGTACCAGGCTCTTAATTTTTTTATGTCAACTTTTAATAAAAAAAGTTTCAGATAAAAGTTAAAGGGTTTTGAAGGAGCAATAAAGTTGTGATGATCTTGGAAGGTCATTTTGAAGATCATTTCAAGGTCAACTTTAATTTTTAAATGGGAACCCATAGTTTTTATGACGGCATCATGTTTCTCTAGCAAAAATACACAACTTTGTTCGAAAAGTTTTTCTCGTTAATACTCCGTTCTTCAATACTTTATTGATCCCCAAACAAGCATAAAGGCAAATGTACCTAACATAACCTCGGGCGTCGAGTTAAAATTAATAAAAGATATTACATTCTCAAATATTAAAAGAATCAAAAATTAACACAACAGAAAGGCAAACGTAACAAACTCTTAACCAAATTGATATGTTTGTAACGAAAATGCCAAACTAATTAATTTCAACGGACGATTTCTCCAAGAACAATAAAACATCTGAAAAATTCAAAATGCATTTTGAAGGGGAAGAGTAGTGTAGTACTTTCAGATGCCGTAACGAGTTTGGTGGAGAAAAATTAATTCGCGATGTAATATAATCCCGAATACAGCGAAAACCCGTATTTTTTTGCATTTTTAGGTTAGGATATCTCGAAAATCTTCTGGGATGGAGTAATTCTGAGGTCGGATTTAGATTGAGTGCACCAGAAAGTTTCGAAAAAGTATAGTCTGGTCTCAGGGTTTAAGAAATGTTGGCCTTGATCGAGTCACATTCTTGACCCATCATAATCCATAATTTAAGTCACTTTTCACGAGAAAAAACTAAATAATCCATCCAAAAGTCCTTTGATGATGTGCGTCTTGTGAAACTAAAATTTAAGTTATAACTTAATTGTAATGCAGATAATGGCATACAATATATTGTAATTAAAACTTTATTCTAATTAAGTTTTTAAACCACCTACCTACTAAATATTTTACTTACAAAAAATTAGGGCTATTGAAAGTATTTCTGTTTTCTATAATACATCGCGTCGCACAATGGGGATAATACGGAACTTTTACCCAAATTAATTTTTTGGCCGCAATTTTCAAGGAATCTCAATATTTTTTTTAAACTTCATTCCTGATTTCACTATCGATCTGTAGGACCGGATTTTTGATTATTTACCATGATTTTTACGAATTTATCTATCTATCTATCTATATATATATATATATATATATATATATATATATATATATATATATATATATATATATATATAATACGTAGGCTGAAAAGTTTTTGGTCTAGCTACTTAAAACACATTTTTGCAAAATTCGACTTTATTCATCAATATAGTCTCCTTCAAGAGCGATACAAACAGTCGCTTTTCTAACAGTTGTATACCTTTCTTGTAGAAGGATTTGTCTTTGCCTTCAAAATAGGCCTCAGTTTCGGCGATAGCTTCTTCATTGGAGCCAAATCTCTTTGCCGAGAGCATTATTTTGAGGTCTGCGAATAGATAATAGTCTCTGGTGGCCAAATCTGGAGAATACGGTGGAAGATAAAACAATTCGAACTTCAATTCATGCAATTTTGCCAACCATTTACTTGTAACACTGTGCATTGTTTTGATGAAAGAGCACTTTTTTCATTCATCATTTGGGGCCGTTTTCTTTGCTATTTCTGCCCTCAAACGCACCCATAACTTTATATAATATTCGCTATTGATGGTTTTTCCCTTCTCAGCATAGTCGATGAAAATTATTCCGTACGCATCCCAAAATACAGAGGCCAAAACCTTCTCAGCCGACTGTTGTGTCTTCGGTCGCTTCGGGCGGCTTTCACCGGCTGCTGCCCACTCAGCTGACTGCCGATTTAATTCTAGTGGGTAGTGATGGATCCATGTTTCATCTGTTCTCACATATCGCATGCAAGAATTCTTTTTATTGCACTTAAACAGGTCCAAACAGTACTCAGAATCATCAAAATGTCGTTATTTTTGGTCTCCTGTAAGCAAACGCGGTACCCATTTCGAACAGAGCTTTCTCATGCCCAAATGCTCATGCAAAATATGACCAACACATTCTGTTGATATCTTTAGGTTGTCAGCTATCTTATGGAAATTCACTATACGGTTATCCAAAACAATTTTGTGGATTTTTTATGTTTTCCGGTGTGACCACCTCATTTGAGCGTCCAGAGCGTTCAGCATCATTTGTGTTTGTACGACCGCGTTTAAAATCAGCATACCAGTAAATGATGATTTTCCAGGAGCAGAGTCTCCGTAACACTTATCAAGCCATTTCTTTGCTTGAACGGTATTTTTTCCCAATAAAAAAACAGTGTTTAATCAACGCACGAAATTCGATTCGAAAAGTTCTGATTAAGAAATTTTGAAAAAATTCTGGAATATTTTCCACAAGGTGTAAATTGACGAAAATTGTCACGAGTGCTTGATTATTTACCTGGTACATAAAAAAAAATCAAGGTCATCAGTTTTCAATAAATATCGGAAATAAATTTTATTGAAAACTAGTTTGGGGTGTGTCTTGTGAAGTCTAATACATTTTTTTTTTTATTTTCAAGGTAATCACGATACGAAACACTAATTGCGCAAGTCCGACTCGCACTTGACGGTTTTTTTTTTTTTTAATAAAAATGCTCGATACTTGGCTTTATCACTGCTCGATACTTGGCTTTATTCATTTCTACGAAGCCTATAACATCGATCACTTACCATAGCTGGCAACCAATAACTGCGCGTTACATCTGTTTGAAACGTTGAACGTCGCAACCGTTATAAGAATCGGGCTTCTAACAGTCATCATTCGTAGAATTTACCAGATTTATCAATCCACCATCGAAATTTTAAAAATTACTAACTTAACTTTTTTTAAACGAGAAAGACTTAACTCACTACCACAGTAAACCCAGTATAGTAAGGAAAGTGAGGTCCAAGGTCCAAGGTGGTGACGAGATTTTGACGGCACGTGCGTTGACGAGCCCATCTTTCAGAATGGCCGCTCAATGTTTACATCTGATCTCGAAATGTGTCTTTTAATCGTTTCTTGATGTGACTGCAGTTTATATGAATTTAAAGACAGAAGGAAGAGAGAAGTTGTATAAAAAGAGAATTAAAAACGTTTGTAAGCGAAGAGAATCGAAAAAGTTGACAAAGAATTTATATAAGCAAGGGGAAAGGAGGTTATTATTCTGCCGTTGTGACTTCTTCTTCTCCAAAGATGTCGAAAGGTAAATGATTTAATTAAAAAATATCAGTTTTGTAAGAAATTGTACACGGATAAATTGAATAATTCTGAGAAGCTATTTCTCTTATGACATTTTTTTGGTTATAGAGCAAAGATTTGGCCTGCAGCAATCAAACGCCTCCTCAACTGTCGAATTGAAAAGATTTATCTTTGTATAAATTTGGCGTATTCAGTTACTTTTTAATATTATATATTTGTGTAAATTGTAAATAAAACATATTTTTTTTCTAAAATGTGTTTCTCCATAGCCTTCTAGGTTAGAGAGGGTATCTAAATCGCACTGATAAAGTTACATTTCACAACATATTTGTTAGAGTGATTAATTTTTTTTTTTTTTAATTTGTCAGGCTTAGCTTGAATATAATTCTACCTGTGAGAAAAGAATACTCTGTGTGTCAAAGGCTAATAAATAGGTATAGATCCTTATAAAAGTCGCATTTTATTGTAATTATAATGAGGCCCAATCGAGCCCAGAAACATTCGATTTGTATTCGAATATAAAACGCCTTGCTGAATTCAAATATGTACTTAAAAATTTTGGTTCCAGTTTCAGTTTTCACTTTTTGGGCCTTGCAGAGTCTCAACAAAGCGATATGTCCATTCAATTCCCTAGAGAAAATACTAAAACTTTTGTCTGCAACATTTTTGCAGAAAATGGCTTCCTGTCAAATTTTTCGCTTGTATTCATCTCTTTTCTAACAAAGCGCTCCATTCTTTTTTTATATTACTCATACTGCATTAACAATTTGTTAAATCAAACATTTTCAAACATTTGTATAATATCTATGATTTTGAATAATAAAACTTTGCACAGTAACATTATTTCTGTTTAAAATCTACCGCTGGTCCCATTTTTAACATGGCGGACTGCCACGTAACCTCTTAAGCCCCTCTGAGACCTGATTTTCCTATACGCCTGAGTTTCACTACTCTACTGAGTTTACTGTGTCACTACGAGTATATTTTGAGTACTTTTAATGCTTGGAACAAAGTATTTCTAATGTTTAGAAGTATTTAAACATGTTTTTCTATGTTTTCTGTTTTACAAATTCCCTTTTCTTAGCATCGCTTCTTCGTCGTTTCGTATTATTGAACCAGTGTAGACATAATTTTTTCATGGATTTATAAAATACCATCTGTGAAAATTTTAACAAAATTACAATTTTTTGATGAACAAATTCTTCAATTGAAATACATTATTTCAATTTCTGATATATCTTCACATTTAAACTCCTTGGATATTAACAAGAGGCCTGGCCCTGATGGCTTACCTCCACTACTACTCAGGCGCTGTAGCTTTATCCTTGCTGACCACTACATATACTCTTTAATACTTCTTTAATCCTGGGAATTTCCTCTGAATCTTGGAAGCTATGCTACATAACGCCTATTCACAAGTCGGGTAACCTAGATTGCATTAAAAACTAACGATCAATAACCATCAAAGGTATCATTCCAAAGGCCTTTGAACATTGAATAACTAAGTTCTTAGCTTCTCAATTGAGCTCTAATATAAGTACCAGCCAGTTTGGATTCCAAACACTGACCTTCATCTGCTAACTTATGTAGATTTCACATCGGATTCCTTTGAGAGGCGTTTAGGTGCATTCAATTTATGCTGACTTCTCCAAGGCATTTGACATGGTGAATCATGTAGTTCTTGTGACTAAGCTGATGAGTGTAGGTATTCGTGAAAAGATATTTGATTGGTTGGGGGATTATTTAATCGGCTGCTCACAATTGTTTTTCTAACAGCATACTTATGGCCTAGAGTTGAATGCTTCTCAGTGCTACTAGATCATTTTTAATAGATTTATGACAGTGCTGGCACATCATTACTTGATTTAGGATACGGTTCTTGCACGGCATACTGAAGTCATGGAATTGGGGCTTATTGTAGATTCTATATTGACTTTTATACCTCACATTCAAAACTTAATCTTAAATTCTTTGCAACTCCTAGGCTTTATAAAGCGTATTACACGCGACTTTAACAGGCTATTGATCTAGATTTAGAATCCTTGCTATAGTGTAAATGTCCAAAATATTGAAAGAGTTCAACATAAATTTTTGAAGTATATTGCCTTAAACTCAATAGACCAGAACTGACTTACTCTCAAGTTGAATTTAATCTTCACACAAAACTCTAAGATCTCAGGAACTTAATAGATCTTAAAGCTCTTTAGAATATTCTGAATGGTGTGTATAAATTCCCTTTTTTCTTAGATGAAATAGGTTTGCCCGTTCCTCCTCGAGAGACTCGTCATAAGCACACTTTTTTTATACGAACGCACAGAATCAACTGTGGGCGTAATAATTTTGTAACAAAATTATCTGAACTTGGTAATAAGCTTCATTGATTTCTTTTGAAGAAACTCGGCGTTTGAGAAAATGTTGACTGTAATTGAAGGTTTCTGTTCTCCGTTATATATTGTACTCTATTTTTTTTATCTATTGTTATGATTAGTACTATTGGTGTCATTTTACTCTGCGTTAGGCTTAAGTAATATTAGGTATTGTAATCTTATATACAATTGGACTAAAGAGTTCTAACATCAAATAGTGGTATACTATATTAAGTAATTAGGTCTTATTAACAACATTAGAAAACAGAAGAAAAATTACTTAAAATTGTGTCTTAAAAAACAGGAGATTTTTAGTCAGCAGTGTCATTTTTCTAGGAAGAAAATAAGCATAAGCCTATGCCAGTTATCAAAAAAAAGGATGTTATATCTAATGAGAAAATGGGGTTACGCTGCAATATTTTTTACCCTGAATAATACAATTTTTGCAAAGAGATTAAATATTGAATCTTGAAACATGAATGGATCTTGGATCTTAATAAATATATTTTGAATAATATTTGATACATTCCAAGCCAATTCGTTGTTTCAAAACTTAATAAGGATTTCATTCTCGGCTCAACATTACTACTCTACTTCAAGAAAGTGATGGCGTAATCAGAGCTTGTGATAATACAATGATAACATCTGTCGTATTACTGGATTTTAGTAAGGCCTTTGATACATTCGATTATACATTACATTTTATCAAAGTTCGGTACTTTGGCTTGATAAAGAAGGCAGTCAAATGGTTTAAAAGTTATCTCAGAGGCTGGATATAAAGAGTTCATATTGACGATTGTTCTCATTTCATTTTTCTCAACAGAGGTGTACCGCAAGGCCGTATAGTGGGGCCTTTATTATTTTCATTGTATTGTGATTTTGATGAATATTTAAAATTTCTTTTCTATGCTAATGTTTTGCAAGTGCAAAATTCTGTCCATTTCGATGAAAATTTAAAATTTCATCTCTATGCTGATGTTATGCAAGTGCAATATTCTGCCTATTTTGATAAATATTTAGAATTTCATCTCTATACTGATGTTACGCAAGTACAAAATTATGTTCATTTTAATGAATATTGAAAATCTCATCTCTATGCTGATGGTATGTAAGCGCGAGATTGCTTTTTTACAAAAAATGTAGGTCTCCCTGCTAGAAAAAAAAAAACTACGAAGATATGAATATTCTTTTCAAAATGTCTTCCTATCACATACACCGGTGAGCACTCAAACTATTTGGCTTCATTTAATACGGATCCTAGAAATTAGTGTGTGTATATTTTTACGGATTTTAGTATCATTTGAAAGCCCATTCTATTTTCTTTCTAATGATACCAAATTCCATAACATACCTCATGTTTTTTACTGATTAAAATAATTGAAAAGGAAAACAAGGATTGACAATAGGGGTAAGAAAAAGCAAAATTAGGCAAATTTTAAGTCTAATAATTAAATTTATTGATAAAAACCAAAATCAATATTTTGTATTACCCTCCCCCCCCCCTAATTACTGTTCCCAGCCGGTTTTTCATGGAGCGGGGAGCTTTTTCACCACTGTCTGTGGGATTCTACCTCACTCTTCCGCCATCGCAACCTTTAAGTCCCTCAGCGATTCAGGGGCTGGATTTCTGGCTCGAACCCTTCTTTTGAGCTCATCCCACATGTTTTCGATTGGATTGTGTGGTATTCCACTTCCGCCAGGTATTGCCGCACCGATGCAGTAGCATGTGGCCTCGCATTGTCGTGCATTAGCACGATGTATCGGTGAGCAGTTAATCCACCGCTACAAGTCTAATCAGTTACGAAAACCAAATCGGTTTTCGCCTCCGGTGAGCTGCCTCCCCACACCATGACAGAATGTCCTCCGTAGGCGACGCTTCAGTAATGCATCACTGAGCATAGCGCTCCCTAGGCCTCCTATAGACTCGTCTTCTTCCATCATTGCCATGTAGGCACATTCGGGACTCGTCGGAGAATAAAACAGAGCGCCATTGCTCTAAGGTCCGGTCGACGTGTTCTCGGGCAAATCTGAGCTGGTCTCTTCGGAGATAGGTTAGCCTCTTTAAGTCTTCTTCTGACTGCTCAATGACTGACAGTCCGACCACGAACTTGTCGGAACTCCTGCTGGACCTCAACGCTAGTCAAATGACGATTTTTTTAGAGTTGTGTTGACAGTCGTCTCGCTCCGAGGTACACCTTCTACGTCCTGATTCTGGTCTCCGCATAAAGACGCCGGTCTCTTGGTAACGTCGGTAGACTCTGGAGACAGCTGACTGGCTCAGATACAGTTGCGCAGTGACTACACGTTGGCTATGCCGTTCTTGCAATAGGGCAATGACTTGTGCCGTTTCTTTCGGGGTGGTATCCATTTTCTGATGATGTATTTAGTGAGCAGGTATAGCAGAGATGTTGACAGTTCAAGTTCTGATAAAGGAATGACAGGTAAATGCAGTTGCATGTGTTTTTTTATAGGGATGAATAGCGCGCACCGAGTACGTTGCTGAGCGAACCAGTAAAACTTTTTGGAAATCCAAATGGTTTTGGCATTATTAGAAAGAGTAGGAAATCAGCATTCTAATGAGACCAAGAATAATACCACCGTTCGAAAATTAAATTAACGGATCGGTGTTAAATGAAGCAAAATCGCTTGAGTCGATTTTTTTGCTCACCAGTAAAGAAGACAGCATATTAATAAGTTCCCTGATTAGAAGTAGATTTACATAATTTCTAAATATTTTAACTATAATAATAATGAGTGGAATCTATTTAGCATATACTTTTAATTTAGTGCCAATTTAAATTTAGCGGATCTCGTCAGATACTCTAAAAACAGCTTGTTTGATGATTTGTTACAATAAATACTTACAATCGACCTAGTTTTGGTTGAATTGACTTGGCAAGAAAGAGGCAGCATAATTTTAATGCATCACATTAAATAAAAATATAAACTATCCAGATAGCTTAATTTTGCTTAATAAGCAAATAAATATTTAATATAAAAAGAAGGAGTAGAAAATCCTACATCTACAACTTTTTTATATTACAAAAGTACCAAATAAAATATTTTCACCACTTTTTTTACGTGTCTGATTCTCTTAAATTACGCTATATCCAAAACGCTAATATATTTGGACTTTTCATGAATTTTCTATAGACAATACAGCTACAACAACAACAATCCTCTGACTTGAATATAAGGCATACTAGTAACAACAGATCGAAATGTACCTACACTGCACGCGTAACAAAATCCCTCTTGTTGATTCTTTCTGTCACAATGCAGCCAAGTCAATCTCTGGGAAACATCATTACAAATTGGTTCAAAGGTATCATTGTATGGATTGTTTACACCTATTAAGGCTATTCCACGTTCATTGATTGGATTATAGACGACTTTCCAGTATAACTGCGGAACAGGTAATGCTTTTCTGTTACTATCTTCATCTACGTATAAGTAGAGTTCCACAGGTTCCCCTGTTTCCTCGTGGGGCAACGTAGCAACACCATGAACACCAGTCCATATTTGGAGATCTACACCGTTGTCTTCTCCATAATTTCTTACGTCAATTTCGATTTGCCTCCAGTTGTGTGAATCAAATGTATTCCATTGGGGCGCAACGTTTTGCACAAAGAAAGAAGCATTTTGTTGGGCAGCGTAAAAGTTATTACTACTTGGCGATAAAGATCCTCTTAATAAAAAATTTTCCGATCTGTCCTGAATATATTTCGTTGAGTTATCGGGTAGGCCTAAAAGTTGATTTATAGTTCTTCTTTGATTATGTCGAGTATAGAGGTCGTTGACCCTACCAATATCATAAAATTGTACGTCACCTTGTAGCCATGTAGGCAAAGGTGTATTTCGGGCTCGCTCGTTAATCGCGGCGGTCTGATTTGCGTAGGAGTAATAAGCTACTTGTAGCTCTATGTTGAAGCAAATTACCAAAGATCTCAGAAACCTGTTATCTCCTGTATCAAAACCAGCTTCAAGTTCAACGCCTTTATTATGTGCACAACTTTTTCCAGTTGATCTAATGGTTCTTTGAAGGGTATTACTACATTTAAATTCTTTCCAATCTACTTCTCTGTTATCAATTGTAAATATACCGGAACTTACGCAGGTACCGATAAGCACTGAATAATTTGTTTGATGATGATCTAAAATTACTCTATTGCCTGGACATATAAAATCCACAGATTGTGAGGCACTAAATCTTAAAACCCTTTCACCTGGCTTGGGATAAATAAAGTCACTTGTTCCTGAAATTACGACCAGGGGGTGGAGGTCAATTTCAAATGGGCATATCTGGCAACCTAAAACAGTTCGAAACTATATAATGTCTTATCTAAAACACCAAACTAGGATATGTTTACTGATATCTTTGGTTATATGCTTTTTAAATCTCTCCTAATATTACGGTTGTGTTGCGGTTGTCTCTTCACCTAGATTAGCTGACAAGCTCTCATATGGAGTTCGAAAATAAACACTGAATTAGACTTTCTCACTTCTGCTAAATATGGAAATAAGGAAAAAAATCACAGAAAGTTCATATGTTGGACTACAAGAACTCTTCCCTACCCCTTTAACACCCTGTAACTTTGACCATAAATGATTTTGCTTAAAATGTATCTATTATAGCAACCGAAAAGCAGGAAAAATTTCCATATTACCAAACTAGGCGACATTTAGCGACCCCCATTCTTTTTAGTACGTTACCTGAAGGGATATACCTGAAAACTAAAACTATAGATAGTGCAGTAAAAAAAGGATTTGAAATTGCACAGTCGCGATACAGCAATATTATGATTTTATCCTCTCTCTAGGGTATCACCAGGAGTATTGTCCTGAGTTTTAGACCCAAAAAACTTGTGCTCTTTTAATTATAAACAATTTAAATTTTCAAAATGCGTTTTTGGAGCTTAAAATGTGAATAACTCTAATTATATAAGTCGGATCGAGACATAAAAAAAAAATTTCTTCGTAATGAAATTTCCAACAAATCCTCGTTGGCTTTAAGTCGCTCAAGTGCGTACATAACCTTCTTCTTCTTCCTTTTCTTCTTTCTTATATGGTGTGTCATATAAGTAGGCATACTGCCTGTTTTATCTCCATTAGGCCTCTTCCGATGTGGATGTCCAGCATTCCTTCCACCTTTTCGGAAGTCTGCCCCTAGTTCTTCTACTGCAGAGTTTAATGAGTTTGGCCCTTTTTACCTATTCTGTTGTCGTCCATCCGATTTACGTGCTTATTATATTGTTTTCTTCTAGTTCTGGTCTATTTGGATATTTCTTGGATCGTACTTAGTTCTTCTAGATCTTTGTTGCTGATTTTGTCGTGGATAGTTTTTCCATGTATGTCCCTAATCACCTTCATTTCTGTTGTCCTCATCATTTGTGCTATTTTTTCTTTTTTCTACAGCATATGTGAGGATCGGTCTCACTGCTGTCTTGTATATTCTTATTTTACTTTCCACTGTGAGGTATTTATTTTTCCATACTATATGCGTCAAACAACCTTCTATTTGTGATGCCTTCATATACTGTTGTTTTACTTCCTTGTTTAAGTCTCTGTAGCTTGTTATCATTGTGGCCAGGTATTTAAAATTATTAATCTGTTCAATAATACTTCCTTGGATCTCCAGCTTGCATCTTGATAATCCTTTTGAAGCTATCGCACATTTGGTCTTGGTTGTGTTGATAATAATTAAAGACCGATCTCCCTGCTGTCGCAAATTTATAAGCTGTTTATGAAAATAATTACAAAGCGCTTAAGTGATAAAATGAATAACTATCAACCAGTTGAACAAGCTGGCTTCAGAAGGGGTTACAGCACTTCCGATCACCCGTCAACTGTAAAAACCTTTATAGAAAAAACGAATGGGTATCACATACCACTATACCTGGCCTTAGTCGAGTATGAAAGGGCCTTCGACACGGTGGAATTGTGGGCGGTAGAACATGCTTTAAACAACAGTAGAATCGACTCCCGTTACAGAGACCTAATACATAATATCTATGAAGAAGCTCGTACGAAGCTAGAAGAAACTACGAAACCTGTACCAATCTAACGAGGCGTAAGACAGGGAGACGTAATATCACCGAAACTCTTTACGTTAGCGTTGGAAGACATCTTCGAAACTCTGCCCTGGGAACAAAAAGGCATAGAAATCAGCGGAAAACGATTTGCCGATGACATCATCCTGATCTCTGACAAATTTGAGGACCTGTAAACCATGTTTAACCAACTAGTGGAAGCATCTGAGGAAGCTGTATGAAAAATAAATTTTACAAAAACAAAAACGATGACGAACATTGACGATCCAAGAAACATCAATGGAAAGGATCGAATCATTGAAAATGTAGCGGAACATGTATTTTTGGGACAGGTAATAAAATTGAACAGAGAAAATTTTAGACTGCCGAAATTAAAAGGAGAACAAGACTCGCGTGGACAAGTTTCGGAAAACTAAAATACATCCTCAAAAGCAACAAATTATCACAATACTTGAAAACTCGAGTTTATGATCAGTGTGTGCTGCCAGTATTGACCTACAGCTGCCAGACATAGACCTTCACTAAAGTAAATCTGAACAAGCTCATTAAGACGCAAAGAGCAATGGAAAGATCCACGTTGGGTATCGGCTTACAAGATAAGAAAACTAACACCTGGAATCGACAAAGAACAAAAATAAGGGATGTAGCCGATCACGTAGCAAAACTGAATGGAGCTTTGCAGACCACAATGCAAGACAGGATGATGAGAGATGGAATGCTGTGATACAAGGATGGGAACCATATATAGGTAGAAGAGGTAGGGAAAGACCCCAAATGAGATGGGCCGACGACCTGAAAAGAGTAACTGGCTTTGGATGGATGAGAGCAGCTCAAAACCGAAAACATTGGCATGATTTGGAAGAGGCCTATGTCCAAAGATGGACGATGGAGGGCTAAGAAGAAGAAGAAGTGTTAATAATTATGTTTAGTTTTCTCGCTTCCAAATTGAAGGCATGAAAGATCTTCTGAAGGTTGTCCTCAGAATCGAAGATGAGGACTGCATCATCGGCGTAGCAGATTGTGTGGTAATGTGTGTTGCTCACGTTGTTTCCTTTAGTTTTTGGAAGATTCTCCACTATTCTGTCCACGACGAGGTTGAAGATAAAGGGATTAAGTGAATCGCCTTGTCTTATTCCGGCGTTTATTTTTACTTTCCTGCTGAGTAGATAGTCCACATTTATATTTGTTCTACATTCTGTGTTAATGTCATGTATGATTTTTATTAGCTTCTGGTTTGACTGCTTTTCCTGTAATAATTTTATATCTGTCAATTGCACTCTTGAGGCTTGCAGGCTTGAGTTATGTCGACGAAACACATATACGCAGGTTTGTTAAATTCTTTAGCTTTTTCCATTATAAATATGGCATCTATGGTCGATCGATTTTTGCGGAATCCTTGTTGTTCCTCTCTTATTTGAATATCCTTGCTCATTTCTTCCAGTATGATTTTTGTTAATACTTTTAAGGTAGTATTTAGGAGCGTTATTCCGCGGTAGTTTTCCAATCTGTAGGTATTTGTACATAACATACAAAATTGAAAAAACAGGCAAAAAACTGTTTTTTTTTTTTTCATTTTATTGTACAGGTGGACTAAGTGATCGGCTTGAAACTTTCAGAAAATGTGACCGTTGTTATTTGATTAATAAACAAAAGTTAAAAAAAAAGACGGTGAAAATGGCTCCAAGAATTTTTTTTTTAATGGCATCGGAAAGCTGGCGTTGAGACCTAACTTTTGAAAAAAAGGTCCTTTTTGGACCAAATAGCATTAGATGGCGGGCAATTCAATTTTAAAATAACAAATCCAATTGTGCCAACTGGGTTCAATATTTTTGTACCAAAATTTCAGGGTATTGTTGCTATAACAAAAGGCATATTTTCTGAACGTTTCAAGCCGATCGGTTCATTTAGTCGACTTGTACAATACAATTTAAAAAAAAAAAAACAGTTTCTTACCTGTTTTTTTAATTTTGTAGATTATGTACGCACTTGAGCAATTTAAAATCAACGAGGATTTGTTGAAAATTTCATTACAAAGAAGTTTTTTTTTTGTCTCGATCCGACTTATATAACAGGAATTATTCACATTTTAAGCTGAAAAAACGCGTTGTGAAAACTTCATAAACAAAAGAGCATAAATTTTTCGAGGTCCAAAACTCAGGACAATACTCCTGGTGATACCCCACAGAGGATAAAATCATAATATTGCTGTATCTAAACTATGCCTATCTCATCATTATTTTGACCTTTTTTACTGCACTAAGATTCTTTTCCTACTTTAACTTTTAAATCTTATTTGTTTCGAGGGTTACCGTGCCAACAGATTGACAGTTCGATAGACAAACGGAAGTAGGAAATTAGGGATCTTAAAACGTGAGAGAATTTCGCAGGGTAATTTTTTCACGAATAAAATAATTATTTTTATCAGGGGAAGTTAAAACGAAATAAATACAAAACTTCATAGTTCTTACTTTTTTTGGAAAGGAAAGTATTGTATTCGTAAAAAAAATACCTTCCGAAATTTTTGCATTTCTTCACAGTTTACGAACAACATAAAAACGTTGGGAACACCCAATTTCTGTCGGTCTGTCTGCTAGTCGGTTAACACGATATCAATTCAATGACATGAAAAGCTGACTTCAAATTTTGTACACATGTAGTATTACCCCGGAGGATGTGGATTCCTATAAAAGAGAGATCGCAAGCTCCTTGAAACTCAATGAAGATACAGCAGTTGATGATATATTTGAAAACATCAAAAATAGTAGCGAAAATGCCATTGACAAAACTTGCCCAAAATAATAAAAACAACATAAAGTAAATCAAAGAGTAAAACAGCTAATGAAGAGAAGTAGAGAAATGGTAGATAACACTACAGATGAATACAGAACTAAAAATAGAGGAATATCGAGGGAAATTAGACAAGACAAAGACAAAAAAATGCAGAGGAAATTACAAACGTTGTAGAACAGAATAAAAGCTTAAAAGTCTTGAGAAAGAAGAACACAACGGGAAGGAAGGAAGGACATATGCAAGATTAAGGAGATGCATGGTAATGTAATAACAAACAAAAAAGATATTTTACAGATCATCGATTTATTTTGTCAACAATTATAGATAAAAGAACAGAAATCAACATACCCCAGACTTCACAGAAGATGAAATCACATCAACCTTTAAAGACATGAAAAATAATAAAGCTCCCGGTGAGGACAATGTTGTAGTAGAGGTAATTAAACAAGGACACACAACAAATTGTCAAATCACTTAAAATGTTATTCAATAAATGCCTCCTGGAAGGAATAACTTCATCGCAATGGAAGAATGCAACTATTGCCATCATGCATAAAAAAGGAGATACTTCAGACCTTACAAATTAACGACCCATTAGCCTCCTGAGCCATGTATACAAGTTATTCACGAAAATACTTACCAAATGTCTAGCAAATAAATTCGAGTTTTTCCTTTCAAAAGAACAGGCAGGTTTCCGCTCGGGGTATGGAACAAACGACCATCTCTTCGAAAAATGTATAGAATATAATAAGCCTTGTACTCATATTTGTGGACTTTCAAAAGCCTTTTGATTCTGTAAATCAGCAGAGACTTTTGGAAGCGCTTGCTCAGTGTCGTATTGATCATCGATATTCCAATGTAATTAAACACAAATGCCACCGCTCATGTTAAAACACAAGCTAATCACTCCACCAGCAAATTTCGAATCGAAAGAGGAGTGCGGCAGGGTAATACGCTCTCACCCAAGCTTTTCGTAACACTTCTAGAATGTATTCTAAAATCAATAAACTGGGAAAGAATGGGACTTAATATTGACGGTGAAAAGTTGAATCACCTCTGTTTTACCGACGACATTGTCTTAATAACAGACAAAATACAAGATGCACAGATTATGCCACGTATGCTTCAGGAAGCTTCAGGAAAGATTGGTCTAAAAATCAATCTATCCAAGACCCACTTTATGATAAATCTTGTATTAAGCGACACTATAAAACTGAATAACGTAGAGATAGAGCAGGTGCACTAACATAAATACCTGGGACAGGAAATCAGCATAGGATGAGATAACCAAACACATGAAATTCAGCGACGAATAGGTCTCTCCTGGGCTGCATATGGCAAACTGGCCTATGTATTCAAATCTAACCACCCTATGTGTTTAAAAAGAAAATTATTTGACAGATGCATACTCCCCGTTCTTACATACGTACGGAGCCGATACTCTCATAATGACGAAGAAAAACATCAATAAAATATGTTCCATACATCAAAGGTGGAGAGGAAATGTTAGACGTTACTCTTACAGATCACATCCCAAATCACATTAGCAGGAAGAGAACGGAGGTACAAGACGCAGTCAAAGTCATTTTACATCTTAAATGGAACTGGGCTGGGCATGTTGTTAGGTTTAAGGATGGGCGATGGACAGAGACAATCATAGAGTCGCGACCAAGATTCGAAGTCTATAGGAGTAGAGGTAGACTACCAAGTCGGTAGACTGAAGAGAGTAGCTGGAACTTGGATACAAGCGGCTCAGAACACAAAAAAGTGTTAAGGTTTGAGGGAGGTTTTCGTCCAGCAGTGGACAATGTTAGCTGATGATGATGATGAATACTTGAAATAAGAAAGATATCTAATGTTTTTGAGCTAGAAGAAGAGGGTGAAAGAAGTGAGGGAATTATAAATGGAGGGTTGCCTTGAATGGTATAGGTTATTTTCAGGTTTTTTGAGGTCGAAGAATCTGATAATGATGATTTTTTTCACTAGCCCTTCCTTTGCTCAACTCTTCTCTTTCTGATTAATATCTTACCACAATGTAGGTTGTCATGCTTGGCTTAAGTTATTCTTTAGTATGGAAAGTTAGTTGCGAATTTATGATGGAAATACTGAGTGAAACACTTTTGCAATTTGGGTAAAACATTTTGCTAAATTAAATGGATTATAGGGTAAAAAATTACTTTTTTTTTCCTTGCAATGATATAATGGAAACATATTTAAAAAAATATTTTATTAGTATTACGTTCCAGTGAAAGAGAGTTTTTTTTCTTCAAGTAGTTGCGCAACCGGTTGTCGATTTTGTGTTCCCTCTCCATAATCGGCTTCGCCTTTAGTATTTCTCCTTTTTTTCTTAGAGGAACACCCTTTGTATCCATATATCTTGTTCCCATTGGACCTGGCTACTTTACTGAGTGTGATGGTGTCAAATTCCCTGTGTATATTAGGACCTGCATGTTTACAACGGAAGTACTCGATATAAACCATTTACCGTTTCTGCTTTACTACTGATTATAGCGGGCTTTTACTTATTCTTATTTTAGGAGTTTTAGTAAATTCCCCAGTCCTTAAATCGTTTATCGTTCAAAATAAAAATATAGAGGGTGCCTTGTTTAAAATCTGTGAGAAGGTAGCTTTAGAGGCAATCGACCTGGGTTAGTACTGGGCAAAGCCAAGTACTGTTGTCAAGACAGGCTTATAATATATAGGTAGTAGTTATACAGAAATACAATAACACTCGTACTACCATCTTGCCTAAAAATTTCCGTGAAGGACAAACATATATTTGGGCCCTTGGAAATTATATGATACCCTCTCCATAATATATAGAGTGTTATTCTCCACTGGAGCGGGGATGTGATCTTTACAAAAGAACAAGTAATGCTTAGTGTAAATACAGTAAAAGAAGATATCTTTTCTGAACCATAAAACGACCATTTAGTATTGTATTTAAACTATTTTGGGTGATTACTTACGATATTACAATAAGAACTTACCAGCAATTGCACGTTCTCTTATTAAAATAATACTCAAAGCAATCACTAGAGTCATTCCAGTAAACACAGTAATTGCACCAAAAATAATAAGTTTTGTTTGGTATACCATTCTTAAACGTTCGTTGTGAATTACTTTTTAAAAATAGGAATATTATTGTTTGAAAAAAAATATAACAAACTGTCTACAATACATATCAATTTTAGTAGGAAGGTATACTTAATCCATATGATAAATCATTAGAAGTCCGGAATTCTAAACATGTTTTTTGTTCGGTGCATTTTAAATTATATATATATTATATATTATTAATATTTTATAGATTAGACCTTTGCGAATTCCCTGCAGTATCACTAGGTTACATAGGAGCAGTAGCTGCCTACAGCGT